>CM076581.1:1536296246-1536555486 GCA_034641835.2 Pinus albicaulis
TCTGGTACAGGTTAGGATCCGCCTCACTCTTGGAGAATCCAAGCCCGGTGAAGTAGCTGTCTATCCGAGTGTACCAAGCACGAGGTGCTTGCTTCAGCCCGTACAGTGCTCTCTTGAGTCGGCACACATGCGAATCCCTATTGAAGATCTCAAAACCTTCACGCTGCTCTATGTACACCTCCTCCTCAACAACTCCATTGAGGAACGCAGTCTTCACATCGATCTGATGAATGTGCCACCCCATCCGATACCGAGAGAGCAAGTGACCGTCCGTATGGAAGAGTACCTTGCGAGACAGCAAAGGCGTCTCCTCTGGCAATCGATCCCCTCGATCTGTGAGAAGCCACGGGCGACAAATCTCGCCTTGTACTTCTCCACACTCCCGTCAGCCGCCTGCTTCACTTTGTAGATCCATCGCGAACCCACCACTGATTTCCCTTCCGATCTTGGGACAATCTCCCATGCACTGTTTCTGACGATCGAATCATATTCTTCGATCATGGCATCTACCCATGCGGGTTCCTCCACAGCTTCCTCAAAAGAGGATGGCTCCGTCACGACACATTGACTCACAAGAGCCATGTATCCAGTGTACCGATCCGGTGACTGCCTCTGTCTGCGCTGTGCCGTAGGTGGTCCTACAACCTTCTCTGCATCTCGAGCCAGTCGCTCAGCTTCTGTAGTGCGCATGCGCCCTCTGATGGTTGGCGCTGCATGGGTGGTTTCTTCCACCTCCTGAACTTCCTCTTGTGGCTGATCCACATCCGGAAGCTTCTCCTTAGGAACTAACAGCTCCTCATCTGCATGCAAGTGTAGCTCCCTCTCAAGCGAACACTGCATGGCTTTCTCCTCCTGAAATTTTATATCCCGTCGCACAACAGTCTTTCGACTGTCTGACAAATACACCCGATAGTTGTGAGGTGTATCAGTGTACCCCACAAATATTCCAACCTCAACAGTTGGATCTAGCTTCCTTCTCGCATCCTTCGTCACATGCATGTAGACAGGAGAGCCAAAGATCCGCAAATGGGAAATATCAGGCCTCTTGCCAGAATAAGCCTCCTCCGGTGTACTCATGCCAAGAACCTTGTGAGGACAACGGTTCTGCACATACACTGTTGTATTGCATGCCTCAGCCCACAAGTGAAGGGGTTGGCCCTGATCATGCAACATCGCCCGTGCAGCACCCACGATCGTTCTGTTCTTCCGCTCAGCCACCCCGTTCTGCTGTGGGTTATGGGGTGCGATGAGCCTCTCCGAATCCCTTCTGCGCTGCAGAACTCCTTGAATTCAGCCGAGATGAATTCACCACCGTTATCACTCCTTAGAGCAATCACCTTCTTCCCCGACTCCTTCTCGACCAGTGCTTTAAACTCACAGAACTTCGCGAACGTATCGCTCTTCTTCGACATGAAGAAGATCCAGCACTTTCGAGAGAAATCATCAACAAAGATCACATAATACCTGTGCTTTGCTGTCGAAGCAACTGAGAAAGGACCACACACGTCTGTGTGAACTCTCTCAAGGATCGTCGTGGCGCGACTATCCTTCTCGTGAAAGGTGGCCTTCACATACTTCCCTAAAGTACACCCCTTGCACTGATCTGACTGCGCAAGAGTGCCCTTAGGAAGTCCAGTAGAAATCTGCTGCAGAATCTTCAAAGATCCATGGTGAAGGTGGCCCAATCTCCTGTGCCACAGTTCGCCCTCATCATCCCGGCTCACCACTTCTCCCGCCTTGCATGCCATAGCTGCGCAGCCATCTACCTGCAATTGATAAAGGTTCTTGGTTCGAACCCCTATCTTCCGAGTCTCTCCAGTAGTCTTACTGCGCAGGAAGGCTTTTCCTTCGCTGAAGACCACATCATACCCCTTATCCTCCAACATCGCCACAGAGATCAAGTTCTTCTTCAATCCAGGTACATGCATGACATCCTTCAATACAAAGGGTTTACCAGACTCCCTCCGAAAGGATATGGTACCGATACCAGTCGCACTGTATCTACCATCATCGCCCATCTCGATGTGCACACCCAAATCTTTGTCCTCCAGATCTGAGAACAACTCCCGATCTCCCGTCATATGAAATGACGCACCGCTGTCCAAGAACCACATCGATCCCATCACACTTGAAACCAAGCATGCGATCAGTGAAAAGTCAAGCTCGAACTGCGAAGCCAAAGCCTCTCCATCTGCAGATCTTCCCGCTTGCTTGTTTTTCTTCTTCTTCGGAAAATTTGTAGCATAATGTCCGTGATCATGGCAGTGAAAACACTTCACTTTCGCCATATCCTGCTTCTTGCCCTTTGCACCTGAATGAGAAGTTTTCTTACCCTTCCCCTTCTTTTCTTTCACAGCCAAAGCGCAATTTTCTTCATCAGCTCCCTTTGATGAAGATCCATCTCTGGTAGTCCTCCTTATCTCCTCCTGCATGAGATCCGCCCAAAGGCGCTCCCATCCCGGCAACTTCTCCCGACCATTGACACTATCTTGATATGAATGCCAAGCCTTCAAAAGACCAAGGAGAGCCAGGTCGACCATGTCCTCATCTTCGACAGTCACCCCCACACTTCCCAGCTCATCTCTGCATTGAGTGAACTCTGTGAGGTATTTGGCGATACTGTCGCCTTTCTCCATGTTGATGTTTCTGAGCTTATCTTTGAGCGCCAGATTCCTTTGGTCGCTCTTACTCTGGAATAGATCCGTCAAAGCTTTCCACATTAAATATGGAGAAGCCTTTCCATGCAGGCTGGATACAATATGATCCTTGACGCCCTCCAACAGGATCCTTCGACATTTCACCATCTTCTTTTGCCATGCTTCGACTTCGGCAGGATTAGTGGGCCCTTGGACATCCGTATCCATGAACTCCTTCAGTCCATTATCTTCTAATACTTCCTCCATGCGATCCTTCCATGGAACCTAATTCGAACTGCCTTCAAGAGCATATTCGAGTCACAAACCGTTGAAA
Organism: Pinus albicaulis; assembly: GCA_034641835.2. Lineage (NCBI taxonomy): Eukaryota > Viridiplantae > Streptophyta > Pinopsida > Pinales > Pinaceae > Pinus > Pinus albicaulis. The sequence continues at coordinate 1,536,299,217 of CM076581.1, forward strand.
GACATTTTCAACTTCGGCACCAAGAAAACAAAACTGCTGCAAAATTTGAATTCGACCTCAAAGCTCAACCGCCCTTGATCTGTGAGAAAAAAATATTTCTAGCACAGAGATCGACTGCAGGGGCATTTACTGGATACATCACCTTTCAAAGGAAAGGATGGATCCAGAGGCTACCTGGCTCGCATGCAGACTCTGTCTACCGAAATAAGTTTGTAATCATTGTGATGATCAATATTTGCTTCAATAGCTCTGATACCATGTAGAAATTTGCTGAATAATGATCAATTATCCACCGAGACTATCCTAATCACATATCAATTCGAATTCATATGCAACACATAATCTCTTCCACTCAGATCATCACACATGTGGAAATAAAACAAGCGATAACACATCAAATCATCATACACATTAACACAGTATGTATGGGGAAATATTATAGCTGAAAACCCCACAGGTATTGTGTATATTATAATGGAGAAAACATGTAACAAACTTAGTACAATACTCCTCACAAGTACTTAGTACTATCTCATGAAGTTACACACAAAGTAGCTTGGTTTTGAACAAGTCACGGGTTCAAAACACATCCACTAATTTCCTGCCTCTATTGTGCAATCATGGCCTGTCTAAATAGAGATCCAAGGTTCGAATCTCCTTGGCTTGACAGTGAAATCATCATGGGAAATTGCCTACAAGTGTGGTGAAAATCTCATGCACAACTGATGTCCCAACTGATAGCTGTACTCACCCTTTCATCTACCTCTTTCACTGGTCTCCACTGAACTGTCCATGCACTGTAGTGAACTGATGTGTTCTTGAGTTGAATAATGAGTTACTAATTAATGAATTAAATAATATTTAATTCACTCCACTCATTAATAGTTGATTAGCTAGTTAAACTAATCTCAACTAGTTCAACTAAGTTAAACCGAACACAACTCCACCAACTGTCTCATCAACTCCACCAAACTTCTGCCACTGAAGTCCTAACTGAAGTCAACCATGCATGAGCTCACCAAACCCATAGGAATAGCGTAATTCCTCTGTCAGATGCATGAGCCACTTTTGTAGCTCGAACTGAAGTGCTCCAAGAGAGTAAACTGAAGTTTAGAGTCCAAATATTATTAAGGGTAAATAATATTTGACTTCCCTATTTTTAGGATAGGCGGTCTAAAAATAGACTTCGACCTAAATGTCTAAAAAATAGAGGTCCATCTATTTTTACCAACATGACCAATACTCCAAGAATAACATACTGCAACCCCTGGACCATGCTCCATATGTCTAAAAATAGACTTTGCGCCAGAATTTGCCTGCGGGCCCACTTAGTGAAGGCGACTTCATTTCACTAAGCTCCATCATCTTGTTGCATTTTCAACAAGCAGAACATGTGACTCCAACACAACATCTGCAAAACAAGGTGATAAAGGCACCAATAGGTCAAAGGAGGTCAAAAGTCACTATGGCAAAAACCTCAAAGTACAACAAAGAAAATGGTTAGAAAAGAGAAAGGGCCACTTGAATGTTTTTAAGTCATCTACTACAAAAAATTTCAAAATGAAAAATTAGTGAAAGTAACCAAGGGACTGAAACCTTAGCAAAGTGGGTTTTTTAGTTTAATTTATTTTCCTAAAGGTATAAAGGCATTTTTTCTCTCCTCCTATCTCATTTTTCATTTGAAAGGAGCAAAAAAGCATTCAAAGGAAAGTTTTTCTGAGTTTTAGGTAAAATCAGGCAAGTTTACTTGGCGCTACGCTTTTGAGCAGGCGTTGCGCTTACAGGACCCAGCGCTACGCATAGAGGAGTTTCTGCAGTCTATTTTTGCACTTTGCTGCGCGTATAGCTGAACGCGCTACGTGTATAAGCGGGCATTGCGCCTAGGCATACTGACACACCAAGAAGCCCAGCGTTGCACTCAGAGGCCGACCTGACAGGCCTAACGATACACGTAGAAGCTCGATAAGCCTGCATGAGGCTTGCAGCGCTGTGCCCAGGAGCCTGGAAGGCATGCACGCGGGCAGCGTTGTGCACAGGAGCACCCGACTCGCCCAGATTTCTGCCTAGCGCTACTCTTAGGAAAAAAAAAAGGCCTCTTTTGTTTCCAAAATTACCAAAAATGATGAAAAATATCCCTCCAGACTGCTTCCAAGAGCCTTCAAGAAAGTGAATAATGAGGATGAGGGTGATGATGATTTGAGCCCACAAGAGGCAGAAAACATGGAAACAGAGGAGGATGGTGACAGTACAAAAAATAAAGAAGCTGACAATGAGGATAGGTCAAGCAAAGATGGAAAAAAAATCAGTAAAGAGGCCAGTAGTGAGGCTAATTATGAGGGTGAAGAGATGAGCAGCAGTCCAGGTAATGAAAAAGAAGACCTAAAGGCTCATGATGATAGCCACAAGGAGGACACCATAATGAGCCAAATTGAACCTTTTCCCTTGGCATACCATAGAGGATCAAGACATGTGTTTGCTGCCTCTAAAAGGCAAGGGAACATGCCATCCACCTCAGCTCAAAAGCTTGACAAGGGCAAACAAAAGGTGAAGAGAGGTAGGAAAGGTAAGAAGGAGCTTAAACCAGGACTTGGAATCATTGACCTAGAAAGTGAAATTTAGGACAAGGAGAGGGCCAATAACATACTACTTCGAAGCACGAATGCAGAGATTAAAGACCCACAAAGGAGCCTTGGCATGGCACAATACATCTTGACTATTACAAGGATAAGCAAAAACATTGAAGAAGATGAGAAGAGACCTTGACCTACAGAAAAAGATGGGCAAACACTATGCCTTGAAAAACAAGCTCACTAGTGCCAAGCTTAAAGAGGCCCTCATTGAAATTCAAGCACTAAAAGGAGGAAAATACAAATAAAACCTTGGATTCTTGGCTGAATTTTCTCTATAGGCTTCTCAAACCCCATGAAGGATGCATCCACAAATTTTGAAGAATTTTTGACAAATTTTGTTTTTTTGTGAATTTGGAGGCCTATAAGCGCAACACCCCTGGCGCTACGTTTTTTCCTCAGACATCTTCAAAGGGAGAAATTTACATTTTTGGATTTCTCATGCCTAGTAAACTATGCTCACCAAATTTTAGAGAATTTGGAGCATTTTTGACCCCTCAAAAGGTCAAAAAACACCTCATTTTCTACCTTTCTGCCTCATTTTTAGGCTTGGCGCTGCGCTCAGAGCAGTTTGGTGAATTTGGCATTTTGGATAGGTTACAGGAGATCAATCAGAAAACCAAAGGTATATTTTGAAAGTATACTCAACAGACTTTCCAACGGGCCATCACGAACAAATTTTTGACATCAGGAAGGTAACCAAAACTTAGCTGCTATTGGACCTATTTTTTGCGTGTGAAGGCACTGCGCTTATAAACTTCACTGTGTGTTTTTGGCCAAAAGTCAACAAAAAACACTAATTAATTGCAAAATGATATTTTAATGTTTTTTGAGGCAAATCACTTTAAAATTAGGTGCTAGGAGTTATTTTGGAATTTATTTCATGGGATATTTTGTGCCTTGGGCCTTGCATGGTCTCTTGGGCATTTGTGACACTTATGAGTGATTTTGACATTTTCCAACCCTATCTGGGGTTTTTTCCCTCCTTTACTAAATAAATAGAGCATGAGGACTTCATTGTAAAATGTTGGCATTTGATGACTCTTTGGAGCAATACATAGTCTTTTGGAGGTTGAAGAGAAATTTGGTGTTGTAGAGCTTGTGAATGGCTTGTTTTGCTTGTTGATGGAGGAGGCTTGCTTGCAGGATCCCTGAGCATGATTAATGGTGATGTGTCTCTGTTCAGTCTTTGTTTCCTTATGTATAATTTTGTTACATCCTTCTATGTTGCAATAGAACAGAAAATTATAGGCTAAGAAATGTTGTTTGAGGCACCTTAGTCCAACTGTTTCTATTGTCTTTGTGTTTTCCTCTGTTGGGTTAGTTTAAGGAATTCTTAGTTGCTTCTTAGACCTACCTATGCTTGTTTATTCCATGAATGGTTCAATATAGTAGTCTTCAAATTATTTGTGCCAAATTCATCCGGGCACTACAAGCATCACACGTACGCTTATTGGATCAGAAGGATGAGCTCCTTTGGGCTCTCTCATCAAATGGAAGGTACACGCTGAAGACTAGATATATTATACTTTGTGCCCCCAAGGAACCGCTTAAAAAAATATGGTGGCGGCACCCTATCTGGAGGTTGCGGGCACCTCACAAATCCAGACTACTTATGTGGTGCATCCTGCACAATTGCATCCCCACCATTGACAATCTTAGGAGAAGGGCATTGCAGGGCTCGTCTAGATGTTGGTTTTTCTTTGCTCAGGAAGAGGATGGTCTGCATATTTTCCTTGAATTTCCAATGGTCAGGGAGCTTTTGCGATCAGTTACACAAGAAATGGGTGTTTCGCTCATTTGGCATCAACACTCCATTACAAAGGCTTGGGCAACATGGTGGCAGGCTGCTTATTGTGACAAGATTCAGAACCTCCCTTTGCTGATTTTTTGGGGCATATGGACCAGTAGAAACCGATACACCCTTGAAGGCAAGCATGTTATCTGGGATCACATCTTCTCTATTATTATCTCCACATACAGCCTCATTCCAGATGTGAAGATACCTACCCGCAATAAGAATATTATCCCTGAAAGCATCGCCACTCTTACCCATGGGCATATTTCGATGGGCCTTCTAATATCAATGGGTGTGGAGGTGGGGCGGTACTGCACATATCTGCCACAGACTATTTCCATCTCAAAATGGGACTAGGCCCGGGCACAAACAATTTTTCCGAACTCCTTAGCCTTCGTCTACTTCTTCTCTTTGCTCGTGAACATTAATGTAAAAGAATTCAGATTTTTGGAGACTCTCAAATTGTAATTAATTGGTTCAACACTCATTCACCATGCCATTCACACACTCTTATTTCATTATTGCGGGAGGTGCATCTCCTGAAAACATATTTTGATACTATCATTGTTACTCACATTTACAGGCAGAGGAACCAAGTGGCAGACCAGTTTCAAAAGAAGTTGTGGAGTTAGATTGGGGTAGCTGGAACATATCTGAGCATGACGGTGAACATATTTACATATATTATCACATACCTTTCATTGATGACATACAGGATATGAGAGAAGTCACTCCTTGACTGCATTTTGACATACATTATTATTTTTTATGTATATATTATGTGGATGTATTATCAACCATTCTTATAGTGGTTGATACGGATTTATTATTTCTATACATAATCTTATCATACTTTATATTTAGAGTTTAGGAACTATGCTAGATATACACACCGATTTGAAACCTACATGCCTCCTTCGTTGAGGGTTACAGAACCATGCACTATGATGGTATTATATGTAAAATGTAACATGTAATTTTTCTTTTTACTGAATGAAAAATTACGACTGTTTTCCTAGGAAAAAAAAAGTAGTCTTCAAATATGTTTTATGGTTAGTCCTACTTATTTGATGCTATTTAAACTCTGTTTTGGAATCTCTCTTTGAAGTACTACTTGTAAGGTTTTAGCCAAAGAGGCCATGCTTTGATCATGCCCTTTGTCCATGCTTGATAAGTTGCCTTAAAGTTATTTGTAGCTTGATCATAGATGCCTAGGAGTTCCCTCTTATTTGATTAAAGTTATATGTGTATCTTGAATGTTTTCTAACCTTGAAGGTGAAATCACTAGAATTTAAATGAGTTTCTCGCCTTCTATATTTCATTGGAATTTTTTCCTTGAATACTTATTTGCTTAAGTTGAATCAAAGAGTTACTAGTTTGCCCTGTCTATTGATGCTTATGTATTTAAGTCCCTTCTTCTTAAAAAGGTACATGGTAAAGGATTTTTTATTTCCCTTTGCCCTAACTTTGTTCACAAACTTGATGTCCATCTCATTTCCTATAAACCTTGAAAATCCATTGACCAATGACAGATTTTCCTTTTGATGCTCCCCGATCCATTGTTGAACTTTCCATAAATTTTATAGACTCCATAGCCCAATGAATTGAGTATTTCCTCATTCCATCTATTCTACTTGAAAATATTACCCAATCAAACAAACCCTACACTTAACAACTAGCCTAAAATCAAACCCTTAAAAGCAAACAAGTTCACATATTTTGCATACAATTGAGAGAGCCCTCTCTAAGTCCAAGAAGGCTAGGTCCTAGGACTCCAAAGACTGGTCTAATGTTACCCTGTGCATTTGATCTCACTAATCTAACAAATCATGGGACCCTAACACAACCGAGTTCAGAGACCTTTCCTAAGGGGTGGGATATCTTATTGAACCGGGTGTTGAACTAGGGGAAGTCATTCAACTAGTCAGACCTTTTGGATCATCATCTATGAGCTCATGTAGCAAAATCTCAGGATCCTCCCAAGGGCAAGCAAGCTAGCTTCTATATGTTTGCATACTTATAGGATTTTATCTGTGCATGGAATCATTTTCCTTGCATCCACTGGATATGGACACTGGGATAAAATGTCGTGCATATCTATAGCGAGTTGCTTTTGAATTATAGCCATAGAGGAGTTATGGAGTAGCTTAATGATCAATTCATCATCCTACTATATAGGCTTATCTTTCAGGAGGACCCACCTTGTATGTCATGAGAATAAATAGAGGAAATATCAGATATTGCATATTGGTTGGCGTTACCATATGGCACATTGATCAGAGTGTTCGACGGGCAGAAGACGCCACACATTTTTCCAAAGTATACCACCGACAAACTTGTCATGCAAGAAGTATCTTACCATATCCCCACAAGGTTGTCCACATCATTTCATAGAAAGAATAAGGCACCATCGCCAACTCTTCCTATGCAAATCAGATTATAATATATTAATAATATCAAAGCTGCAGATACCGAATCGAAAGCCATAGTGAAATTTGAATTCGGTACAAAAGAATTCAATATGTATGATCCGAGGGAAATTTGAAAAGACCATTGTGCGTGAATCTACTACAACTAGGTCAACGGGGCATACTGGTGGCCAGAGGAGGAACCATGGAAGAATTTCTTTAACTCATCTAGACCCCGTGAGCAGATCAATATAGTTGGGACTTCTCAAGTTGTCCCTCATACGACAACAGTTCTGGAAGAAACAGCAACGGAAGACAACAACCTGGTATAGGATAAGGAAAAGAGGAAGGTTGTTGACAGTGCAGAAGAGGAGCAAAGTTGGAAGATGAAATAAAATCATATCATTCAATAAGAAACTTTGGCAATAGAAGTGAAGAGGAGGCATAGGAAGAAAAGAGAAGAGTGGAGGAAGAGAGATAAGTAAAGCTTGGAGGAAGTATAATTGAGAGTGCGAAAAGTAGCACAAGAGCTAAGGGAAGAACGAGAGTTAGGAATAAGAGAATGGGAGGAGAAGAAGAAGCATGAAGAAGAAGAAAGGTTCCACATTAGAAGAGACGACACCCATATAGGTTGAAGAGTAGGAACAAGATTAAAAAACAGCAGAAGGAGTGAGCGAACAAATGCAGGATTGGAAGATTTCTCGGGATATTGAGCAGTTGATTAAAATCGTGAGCATGGAGTTGGGACCAGAGCTACGAGATGAAGATGTGGATCTGATGCATAGTGCACCATAGGTCATTGTTTAGACTCCACCATCTCCATCTATGGAGCTATCCCTAAGCGAGGAAGGGGAGATAGTTCACCTTGATGATGATCCAATGATGGATGTGTACAATCTATAATTTGATGAACTCCAGAAGAAGATTGTACAAGCATGAATAAATCACTTCCCAGATGATCATGCATCACCTTCATTCATGAGAGAAAGGGTGATAGTGGAAGAAATTAGTAAGAATCCAAATGTTATTGTTGATGCCAACTTGGCCTTCGCAGGTACAACAAGATTTAACACTTAGTATTTGTTTGTCGAGAATAAGCAATTGGCAGAGAATCTATAGGTGGTTCGGCAAGAGAATAAACAGCTCCATGCAGTAGCGCAAAATGGATCATCTTCACAGGTCTACCTCGAGGAGATGAGAGCAATGATACATGTTGAAGTATCCACACTTGGAAACACTGTGCGGGACCTTTATGAGGAGCTTTTGACCATACATAAGGAAATTATTTGCTTACATGACTTGAAATGGAAGAGAAAATATTTTTCAAGATCCTTAAGAATGTGAAAACTACCATCACCACCGTGCATGAGTGTACAATGCGATACAAGGTGGCACCGCTTACACTTGTGAAGAAGATGAAGCTGCGGAAAGAGCTAAAGAAATAAAGAGTTTGGATGTTGATCCATAACAACAAGCAACTTGCCTCATTCATTGGAAACATTCAAGCCTCATATGTATGGGTATATAACAGTTTTGATTTCATGGTGAGAACCCACGGGGTCACATCAGTTGGTGCACTCACCGAGACTAAATGCAAATGGTAAGTCTGAAATGAGATTGATTGATACTTGGAGCATTTAAAGCAGATGGCCACTCGGGAGGACTTGGAGCTGAATAGACAGAACATGCAGACCTACATTGGTGTCTTGGTTTAGATTTGAACAATTTTGCTTCTGATTGAGAAAGAGGTTCAGAATGGTTCCAAGACATTGTACCCATATGCTATGGAGGCAAGAGTATGCTTCTAGCCTGAAACTATTACGTAGTTTGGGGAGACCATTGAACAGTACTAAGCATGGCATCCGTATGTGACTAAGAGGAATCAATTCTAAGTTTCTCGGCTTGAGTTCACCCCAACTCAAACATCACAGTGTTTTTTCTAGCTAGGTTGTCAACATGTCTCTACCCTATTTTGTCTGATAAGGGTACAAATGGAAAATGTAATATTATTTGTAATTATTGTAAAATTGAATTTCTAAGTGTCTTTGCTGGAATGTGAAGAGTCATATGTAATGTAATGATTTATTTCGTAAGAAGTTGAAGAGTCATGAGGGGAGTCCAAGAGTCACAAAGTGGACATGCCAAGAGTCACCCCCCCTTGTTATAAATATATCCTCATAACTCTTATAAGGGAATTTTTGGAGCCAATATTTTAACTAGGCTTAGGCTTAAAGAGATCTTGGGAGTTTTGTGTGAGCCTTGGCTTCTCCATAGCGTAGAGAGAGTATACGTCTTTGGAGGAGAAGGATTTGTAGAATTCACGTTACACTATTGGGGCAATTGGCCTTTAAAATTTTGTATGTATGATTGGAACTATCACTTTTAATAAAACTTAGGGCCGACACACTTTCATGCATATGTTTTGAATATAGTAGGATTACTCTTGTTGTACTTGAAATATATGTTATTTAACTTACGCATATTCTTATGAACTATTACGTTTTCATTTGTATGTATCTTGTTGGATGAATTTTTTTTGTGTTAATCCATCACCATAACTTGTGGACTATCCCATTGTTTAGTTCATGTGATGTCTTTTCGCTCATGTGTTCCTTCTAAGTTGCATACTATTACAAGCTTCCAAGGGGTGCACTTAATTTTCCCCTTCATGTGTTGGAACCATCATATGTTGCACTTGAATCTCTGCAAGGTCATATACTTGTTCTCACAAAAGACATCGTGCACCACTCTATGTGTTTTGAAATCCAAGGAAGATCATTAATAGCCCATTGTTGGGACTCCTTATTCCAAAGGGTGTGAGGTATAGTTGGGACCTCATATCGGGGAGATCCCCATGAATGTTGGAAGGTCCAACACTATCAACATTTTTGGTGCTAGAAGGAAGGCCAAATAAAAAGCTAAGCCCCTGAAGTCTATTTCGAATTTCCACACTCATTTTATGACTTCTTACAAAATTGTACTCCCGACATGTTTTTCTAAACAGCTAAAATTACAAGTGTCGGCAAATATCATTGGTGACTTGTCACATATTAAATTTTATGGCAAGGGTGAAACAACCATTCTTGATCATATTAATGTTCTCTTCAATTTTTCACGGAGCGCAACATCCCCATTGAATATGTTGGTTGTTGGTTATTAATTCTCACATTCGAAGGGCGCGTAAGGCAATGGTATCACACATTGACCGATGCCTCCATTCATTCTTTCGAACATTTTGTCACATAACTGTTTCACGCTTTTGACACGTATGACTATAAACATCTATGCAAGAAAATTTTATAATTGTGAAAATCACCTGATGAATCACTACATCATTTTCAAAATTATTTTATGCATTTCTGTTTTGAATTTCCAGAAGATAAAGTTGATTGAGATTTCCTGTTTGTAATATTTCTACATCTTGTTCGCATTCACTTACGCCCCACTAGTTAGATTCTCTTAAATCACAACCGTCTTACCTCGCTCATAGAGATTCTAAATATTCGACAGACAAGCTTGTTGTCCCAAGTAACCCTTCGTATGATTCTCATCAAACAACCCTACTTCCGTAGGTTGAGGTGGGAGAGATTCAGAATTCATCCATTGATGTATCACCATCTCCTCCCATGCCACATGCTCAAAATTATTGCGCAAGTTTGGACTGCAAGTTTGATGTTTGTGATGAAGCATTATCTCTTCATCCTCCATCCTTTGGTTCCAATGATCCTCTGTGTGTTCACCTGTTTCAAATATATCTTTTGATGTTCATGAGGATCAATTATTGGATGGAGTTGGTATGGAGAAACCAACTTGCAATATCATTTACGATGAGTATGTGTCAGAGCCCAATGTTGAACAAGAATATGCGATGGAGGATGACTTCCTTCCTTCCGCAACTCTCCTGCATCAGCCTAACATTTTCCACAGTTCTTTCATTCCTGTTGAATCTTGCGAGAATATAGTTTCTCATCATGCTAATACTTTTGATCATTCATAGAACATGTGGAATGTCACTTTTTCATTTAGATGTGGAGAGGATGAATCCCCTACCATTGATTCTCCCAATCTCTCTTCTTTTTTCTGAAAAACGCGGAGGGTGAAATTTTTCATTCTTCATCTCTCCCTCTATACGATTCATCATATCATGAGGATACCTCCATTTGTGATCTTCAACTTTCTGATCGTGGCTATCGTGAACTTTTCATTGATTCAGTTGGTCACGATTTTGATTGTCATGTTATTGATTTTTCAAAGCCACCAATATTTGATTAGCTACCTTCCGATAACTTGGAAATTCCTCAAGATATCGAGGCACTTTAGCCTGAGCTGATGGTTATTTCAGGTCCTCATAGCCTTGAGGTCAGTGCCACCTCTGATCATCAGAGTGTTGAATATTTTGAGGATCCTCATTACTCCATCACACATATTAAAGATCAATCATTTTTACAATCTTCGCATCCTCCACCTGCGTTACACGATCCTATCGCTCAATTATTAGAGGAGTCATATGTAGCGATCACTGGCTAAACAAAAAAATTATCCTTTATTTATGTTTGATTGCCTTCGTTGTTTGAAATTTTGTGTTTGTAAGTCTTCGACTCGCAGTGTGTCACAATACCATGACATAACCACATAATTTTTTTCGTGTGCTTTTCGCCTTTAATTTTTTGCATATGCATTCAAACTTTGAGCACTTTGGCTTGCATTGTATTATATTTCTTGCTTATTGTTATGCATGCATTATATTTCTTGACTTGCATTCCCTCTCCCACATAGGCCAACCAATGCGTCGGTGGCTGCATTGGAAGTATCACTTTATGTGAGTTTCTCCTATGCTCTACTTAGGTTAGGAGTAGGAGTAGTGTTTGCTTTTCTTTAGTGTTTACTTTGATTTTCTTTGTATTCGTTTGTTTTCATTATACTTCTTTCCTTCTCTTTGTTTTCAACTATAGGATAGTTTTCGCATGAGATTCTGTGTGGCTTCTGAAGCAAGCATGGTGAAATCTAATCCTGGAATTGTTTCTACTATCAACGCTTGGTTTGTTGTTTATTCCCTCTCTTTACGTAAATCTTGCACTCTTTTAAGTTGGTGATACTCTGATGGAAGATATGTACCTTGTCAGAGAAAATCACAGTGTAATCAAGATGTTTGGATTTTAACTGGTACCGCCTTCTCTAATCAGTTTATTTATTTTTTTATTTATTATTTTTTTTCGGTTAATCCTTGTCAACGTAGTCAAGTAGAGTAAGGAGGGGAGGAAAACCTTAACAAGTATGTCATAGTTGTACATAAACATCCTTCTATGAAGGAACAACCTCTTATGCTCTCAATAAGTTGGGATTCCTCTTCCACCCCATGAAATAAATAAGTGCATATGCACAGTTCTTTGAACACAAAAATGAAAAAATGAAAAAATAAAATAAAGGGTGAAAGAAGAGAAAGGATTCATGCACAGAGAGGTGAAGAAAAATACTTCGTCGAGGTACTTTCCAGGCTCGCTGGAAGTGGAGCAATGTTTGTGTTCCTGAAGTGACTCTATGGGGGTACTTTCCAGGCCTACTGGTAGTGGAGCAACAACAGAGATGAAATTAAGACTCTGAAATTTTCTTTTTTACTTGTGCACTTATATACTCCCCATCCCCAATTGAAACAACTCAGTTTGACTTGGCTTGGTTAGTGTGTCACCAATGAAGAGGATGGGTGGGACTATGTCTTTAACTAATACTAAGTAAGGAAGTTATTGTAATAAATGAATTTAACAATACTTCCGGAAGGGTGGGACCATTTTTTCACGAGACAAGATTCATTTAGATAGAGCTGGATTTCTACCAGTGTCACCATTGTTGTAGTGACTACAACCACCCTCCAAAATTTTTCCTCTGCTTGGATTTTGGAGCCTAAAATTATTTTCACAGGAGCTTATCTTTCACTATTATCAGGTATTCATCTTTGATTGATGTTTGTCCTTTATTTGCACTTGTTTTCACTTTATTTTCACTTAGTTAATTTACTAAGTCACAAGCTAATCTCCTATCTAAGTCTTGCACAACTGTCTTGGGCTTGTCTCCAAAAACTTCACAATCCATGAGGACAGGCAACCTTGATGATTGGAATTGCATAGTCATGACTGGTAGTTAGCCTTGAGCTCAGAAACTACACAATAATGATAGGCAACCCAACACTGAGTCCAGATATTGCGCAATCCCTCATTGAGCTCAGAAACTGCATAGTGCACTGATCTAGAAAGTTTCCCAGTTCCAGAATTGTGCAATATTTCCTGGTGATGTGCATGGCAATTTTTTCCAGAAAAAATCAAAAAATCTGAAAAAGAGAAAAGCGTCTCTAAAATTTATGGATCTGTTTTTAGTAACCCGAAGGAGGCACACTTACTATTTTTGGAAATTGTCGCCATGTGTCACTTTTCCCTTGATTTTTAGAATATGTGTCATAAACCCTAATTTTCTCAAATCTATTTAATTGACACCCATAGAGATCATTTTCACACTTGATCTTGGAGCTCTAGCATTCCCGAGGAGATCAAGGAACCATTGGTACAATCGTTTTTTCTTTTCTGGGTGAGTTTTACATTTATCGCTTTTGTCTCTTTTTGTTTTTTGACTTGTGTGAGTGTTGTTTTTCTTGTTTATTTACATGCATGTTGGCGTTTCAACTTAATTTAGCTTTTAGAAGTGTTTTTTCAAGTTATCATCTTCCATTCACAAGTGTTGCATCCATTTCTTCATTTTTTGCACCGATGGTCACTGTTGCGGCGACTCTCCTCACCGTTTTGGTTTTCTTCCCATCAACTTAGTTTTTTCACTTGATTTATCTTGTTTCATTTACACTTGGTAAAATATACACTCAATCCATCATTATATCTCATATCTTCTTGTTTTCCATACTTCCCTTGGCAGATTTGTTATTCCTTTGGTCAATTTTCACTTTGCCCAGCTAGGCACTGTGCAATCTTGAGGCTCAAGCTGAGAGCTTGGCATTTAGAACTACACAATGTGTAGTATAGGCTATCCCAACTATGTATTGTGCAATTTCAGGGCTCAGCCTGCATCCTTGGCTACTGATACTACATAATGTGCAGTCTCTCCCAGCTCATTGCCCAGGTTGAATTGCGCATTGCGCAATATGAGGCATCAAGCTTCAACCCTGACTGCTGGGAATGTGTAGTGTGAAAATCCCTCAAGAAGTCAGACCATATTTCTAGTGAAAATTGTGTAATATTCCCCATAAAACTCCTAGTTTGTTGCTTGAACATGCCTTGAAAGTGATTTTTCTTAAAACTGATGTTTGTTTGCCATGGTTGTCTTTTTTGTCCCATAGGTACAAAAAAAATTTAGCACCTCTCTAGAAATCACTATTACAATTGCACCAAAGAGATCTGCCTCAAAATAAACCACTGAAACAATTATTGGGGAAGAAATTGAGAAAGTTTCAGTTAACTTGATAGTATATGCAGACACTTAGATCTTTGTAGAAAAGGGATCCAAAATGACATGGATACATATTAAATATGCTTTTTCAATGGACTTCGGGGAAGGTTTATAGGACCAAAAAGTTTATCTCAACATCAAGCAGTCAAAATTATACATGGTTTCATGCAGGTATCCATCCTTCTCGTGTGCGGATGTGATCAGTTGGGTTGTCTCACACACTGATGAGAAAATAATGACATTGAACAACACCAGTGGATATAAGCTTACTACATTTATGACAATGAATGTTCAATGGATGTGTCATCTTCCTGAGCCAGTGAAGATCATGGACTTATTGTTTTATGCCACCCATAGTTATGCGAACATGAAGGATATCATCAAGAGTTGGGTGAAGCAACCATCGAAGTTTAGACAGACACCCACCCACATGTACAAGACAAGATCACTTAGGAAGGCCTACCAGCTTTTGGTCATCCTAGCTTGCAAACTATATGGCCAACCAAGTAAAAAGACCTTTATTGAGGGGTGGGCTATCTTATTAAACCAGGTGGTGAATGAGGGGAAGTCGTTCAATTGGTCATACCTTTTGGCTCATCAACTAAGAGCCCATGTAGCAAAAGCTCGAGATCCTCCCAATGACGAGAAATATAGATTCTATATGTTTGCATACTTACTAGATGTGATTTATGCACAGAATTAATTTCCTGGCATCAACTGGATGTGGACACTGAGAGAAATTTCTATGCATTTCTATTGCAAGTTGCTTTCAGATTGCATCCATAGAGGATTTATGGAGCAACTTATTGATCACTTAATCATCCTACTATACTGGCTTATCTTTCAGGAGGACACACCTTACATGTCACGAGAAGCGATGGAGGTGATATTATAGATTGCAGATTTATTTGCCTTACCAAATGGCATAGTGATCAAAGTGTTCAGCGGGAAGAAGCTGCCACATGCTTTTCCAAGATATGCCACCGAAAAAAATTTCATGCAAGAAGTATCTTACCATATCCCCACAGGGTTGTCAACAAAAATGCACAGGACGAAGAAGGATTCATGGTCCACTCTTCCTTTGTAGATCATATTATACAAGATTAAGAATCTCAAATTTGCAAATACTGAATCGAAATCCATAGTGAAGTTTGAATTTGGTACAAAGGACTTCAATATGTATGATTCAAGGGGAATTTTCAAAGACCATTGTGCATGAATCTAATACAACTGGGTTAGCATGGCATGTCGGTGGCTAGAGGAGGAACCATGGAATAATTTTATAAGTCCTCTAGACCTCGTGAGCCAATCAGTATAGCTGGGAATTCTCAAGTTTTCCCTCAGATGATAGTAGTTTCGGAAGAAACAATAGTGGAAGATAGCAACCCAGTACAGGATAAGGGAAAGATGAAGGTTGTTGATAGTGCAGAAGAGGAGAAAATATGGAATATGCAAGTAGATCCTATCATTCAACAATCAGCTTCAATAATCGAAGCAAAGAGGAGGGGGAGGAAGCAAAGAGAAGAGCAGAGGAAGAGAGAGAATCAAATCTTGGAGGAAGCAGAGCCAAGAGCGCAAAAAACAGAACGAGATTTAATGGGAGAACGAGAGTTAAGAATAAAAGAACAGGAGGAGAAGCAACAAAAGGAATAAGAAGGAAGGAAAGGTTCCACAACAAAAGATATGAAACCCATACAGGTTGAATAGCAAGAACAGGATCAGCTAGCAGCAAAAGGAGTGAGCGAACAGATGAAGGATTGGGAGCTTACTCAAGATATTGAGAAGTTTATTTAAGTAGCAGACTTGGAGTTGGGACAAGAGCCATGAGATGGAGATGTGGACCTGATTCCTAGTGCACCACATGTCACCATTTATACTCCACCTACAACCGCATAGCCATCCCTGAGCGAGGAAGGGGAGATATTTCCCCTTAATGGTGATCCGGTGATGGATGTGTACAATCTGTCATTTGATGTACTCTAGAAGAAGTTTGTACAAGAAAAAATAAAGCACTTCCCAGATGATCATGTGTCACCTACATTCATGAAAGAAAGGGTGATAGTGGTAGACACCAGCAAGAATCAAAATGCTATTGTCGATGCCAACTTGGCCTTCGCAGGTGTAGCGAGATCTAACACTTAGTATTTGTAGGTCGAGAATAAGAAGTTGGTGCAGAATCTACAAAGAATGAAAAACTCTGATAAGAGAATGAAAAACTTTGCTCAGCAGTGCAAAATGCATCGTTCGCACAGGTCTACCTGGAGGAGATGAGAGCAGCGATACTTGATGAAGTATCCACACTTGGAGACATTATGCGAGACCTTTATGAGAAGCTTGTGACCGTACGTAAAGCATTTTTCTACTTAAATGACTTTCAATAGAAGAGTAGAGAGTTTTTCAAGATCCTTAAGAATTTGCAAACTATCATCACCGTCATGCATGAGTGGACAATGCGATACAAGGTGACACCGCTTACACTGGTGAAGAAGATGACGCCACAAGCATAGCTAGAGAAAGCAAGAGTTCGAATGTTGATTCATAAAAAAAAAAAAGCTCACCTCATTCATCAAAAACATTCATACCTCATATGCATGGGTATATAAAAAATTGGATTTCATGATGAGAACCCACGAGATCCCATCAGTTGGTACACTCACCAATACTAAATGCAAACTACAAGTACAAGAGGAGATTGATCAGTACTTGGGGAAACTGAATTAGATGGCCACCCGAGAGGACTTGGAGCTGAATAAACAGAACATACAGACCTACATCGATGGCCTGATTCATATCAGAATAATGTTGCTTAAGATTGAGAAATAGGCTCAAACTAGTTCCAAGACATTGTACCTAGATGTTGTGGAGGTAAGAGTCTACTTCCAGCCCGACATTATTACACAGTTTGGGGATACCATTTAAAAATACCAAGCTTGGCATCAATATGTGACTGAGAGGCATCAAGTCAAATTTTCTCGGCTTGATTTCACCCCAAATCCAGCATCACAATGTTTTTTCTTGTTAGGTTGTCAATTGTCTCTACCCTATTTTGTCTTATATGGGTACAAGTGGAAAATGTACTATTATTTGTAATTATTGTAAAAGTGAAATTCTAAGTGTCTTTGTTGAAAATGTGGTGTCATATGTAATGTAATTAGTTATTTCATAAGAAGTTGAAGAGTCATGAGGGGAGTCCAAGAGTCACTAAGGGGGTATGCAAAGATTTGCCCCCCTTTGTTATAAATATATCCTCATAACTCTTGTAAGGGGATTTTGGCTAGGATTAGGCTTAGAGAGAGTTTGAGAGTTTTTTGTGAGTCTTGGCTTCTCTGTAGTGTAGAGGGAGTATACATATTTGGAGGAGCAGGTGTTGTAGACTTCACATTCCATTATTGGGGCAAGTGGCTTGTAAAATGTTGTATGTATTAATAAAACTTAGAGTCAACACACTTTCATGCATATGATGTTGATATAGTAGGAGTACCCTTTTTGTATTTGAAATATATTTTATTAACTTGCGCATATGCTTATGAACTATTTCGTTTGCATTTATATGTATCTTGTTGGATGTGTGTTGTTGTGTTAATTTGCCGCCTTAAATTGTGGACTATTCCGCTTGTTAGTTCGTGTGATATATTTTCTCTCATGTGTTCATTCTAAGTTGTGTACTATTATAGGATTCCAATGGGTGCACTTCCTTTTCCCCTTCGTATGTTGGAACCGTCATACATTGCACTTGACTATCCACAAAGTCACACACTTGTTCTCACCAAAGACATTGTGCACCACTCTATGTGTTTTGTGATCCAAGTCAAATCATTAACACCCCATTATTAGGACCCCTACTCCAAAGGGTGTGATTTCAGTTGGGACTTCATACTAGGGATATCACCTAAATGTTGGTGGGTCCAGCATTGTCAACAAGTTATTGGAGTTACGAGTTTTTTCCCCACTCTCAAATATTTGGAAGTCAATAGTAAATTTGAAGCAAATGGAACAAATCATATTCTAAAGTCCATAGTAAAGTTGAAGAAACTAGAACGTATCATCATCCATGGTGCTTGGATGCGAGGTACAAAACCCTCGTTGTTGGAAGAACTGCCAAAATAATTTGGTAGCTTAGGGTTGTTAATGCGTTGGAGTTAACAGGGTTCCCAAAAATGAGGTCTCTATCAAATTCCTTAGGGAATCTAAGAAACCTGGAATGTGAGTGAGTCATTAGGAAAACATTGACTAAATGACAATGTAGTTTAAGTATTTTCCCATAATGTGTGAAATCATTGTACATAGGGCTATTGTTGGAGTGCTTCATGAATTATTTTGAAAAGTTCATATAAAATATATTTTGTCTATTATAATGGAGAACAAGAATTGCAAATTTTGATCGAGTTACAATGTAATGTTAGTCTCTCCCCAAAGTGTGCCCCAGATAAGTTTGTTAAAGTTTGTTTTCAGTGGTTGGATGTGTTAGTCATGAGTATCTACGTTTGTAATCAGATGAGTTTTTTTAGTTCTTTTTTCCATTTTAGACAATTACTAAAGTGGTCACTGTTATAGAGATGGACTCAGTGAAACACAATTTGACCAGGTCCTAAATGTTGAATTACAAGCTAAATACAAGGTTATGCTAACTTTTTATCCAAGTCCATTCAATTTTTAATGGGAAGTCACAAATGTATCATATAGTTGTTTATTTTTTTTAACATACCTTAGTTTAAACTATAAAATATAAATTTTTATTTGATCTACAAGTCATGTAATCACATATAGGTCAGTTATAAGCCTAAAATCACACTGATTGTTGCATAAAAGAATCATCACGCAAAGCTATTTCTGAGTGGTGGTCTGGGAAATGTGCATCTAGACAAGTATTCTATGTAAATTTGATCATTTGGATCAATACAACTATACTATAATTAACCATCATATAGGTATCTAAACCATTAGTTTGAATCATTATTTAGTGGGAATATTTACTTTTGTGTTATGTGCACGGATTATGTATATAATTTTTTTGTTCTATGTTAAGAGCCCTGTAGAAACCAAACATCCCCTGTAGAGAAATTCAACTTAACTTAACAGTGACATCATGGGAAATTATTGAATAGGCATTTCCGTGTGTAAATTGAGCAAGGTATGTGGAATGGGGCAATTGGGAAGAAGGGAAACATATAGAAGTAGTCCATAGAATTTAAAATTTTGGTTCAAGATCAAATACTTTTATTTCTTTTTCATGGGGGTAAGATTTAAAATGTGCATATGGATAAAATAAAAGTCCACAAAATGTTTAAGAACATAATGGAATGGAATAGGATGATCCCATTATCATTCAAAATAATTCTAATTGAATATTCATACATATATTTGGATCCTTTGTAGTTTTGGTACATCCTCAAGAGAATTTTTAACGAGAGAAGAACTAGAAGAAGTTATAAAAAGGGTAGCTACATGGAAATAAAAGGATATAAAATTCCTCCAAGTAGAACACATCAAATCGGGGTAGGAATATATCAGCCACGCTTATCAGCAATACTTAATGAAATTATCTGATAAGGCCTTTCAAGTTCCAACATGTTGGAAAACAAGTTTCATTATATCAATCTTCAAAGGAAGGGAGAAGAATAACTTAGGTAACCACAAAACAATCATGGTCAACTTGGTGTTTGTGAAACTAATGGAACGAGTGATAGGAAGGAAATTTGGTAAATAGGTAAAATATGAAGGGAAAAGGACCTAAAGATAAGCCAAATTATGGCCCAAGAACTTTATTGTTGATCACTGCATAAACTTAAGACACATGATAGAGAAAATTTGATACTTCGAAGACGAATAATCTTAGTGTTGCTTCACATACATAGGATTCGACATATAACAGGGGACATTGATAAGAGAGAAAGTGCTTGCCCACATTTTACATGAAAGAAGATCATAGTGCTTACCCCAAATATGACTTGATAGGAAGATTATAATGTTTTCAATTAAAGGCAACATGTTACTAATGGGAAAATAACATAAAGAACCCTTCACTTCAAAACTCATTTAAGACAAACAAAATATGATGTAAAAAAATTGTTTATACACCAAGTTGTTAGTGATAACCTTATACCATTTGCTTAGGTCATTGAAAATAAATGACATAAGAGAACTTATAAATTAACAGAAAAGCAGAAAACATGTGATGGAAACATCAACATTCATAATATTCTTCATATGAAGAATTGCACCATGTCAACTCCATATCTCTTTCAATCACTGGGAACATAGAAAGGTAAAGTAGACGAAGAAAATGATTCTATAATAATTTGAAGGTTGAGCACTGAGAACATGAAAAGATGTGGGATATTGTATCATAATTTAGAGCAAATTCACACCCATACAGACAAAATGGCCACCACAACCACATTGTTTGATGGGATAAAACACACACTTATCATAAATTAAACTTTGGTTGGGAGGATATCACCATTCCCACTTAAGTAACCAATCAAGCCCTTGGTGTGTTTTTAGTTAATATATATGGCTAAAATTATTTCCATTAATGCACATTTAGAGTTGCAAGTTGCAACAACACTAGAAAAACCAAATTGAAGAATGAGACAGAATACCTTGACTCTCTCCTCAGCTCTTCCCCCTTATTTTAACAAATGACATGAACACCTACAACTCATAAAATATACCTAACAAATGAATCATTGCTTATGAAATCGCCTTGAAATGATTTGACATGAGACAGAATACCATGACTCTCTCCACAACTACTTCCCCTTTGTTTCAACAAAGGGCATGAACACCCACAACTCACAAAAGATACCTTCACTTATGAAATTTCCTTTAAAGGATTTGACATCAAACAAGATACATATATTATGACATTTCAAATTATCATGTTATCTTTCTGTGATAGAAAAAAATACTCAGTGTCTCCTACCAAATGCACAATAAAAATTAAAAATTATGATACTGGATTTTATTCATATTTAAAAAAGACAATTTTGATAAAAATTGAAAAACATTAAAACAAATCTTTACTTTTATTTCATTTCTTCACTACTTTGTATCATCATCTTTTATTATTCTTGCTCTCTTACCTCTGAAGCTTCTTCAAGGTCTTAAGAGTATCTCATCGTTCATTAAATTAAAAATAATTTACTCAAAATTTTCCTCGCTCTCTTGATTTTCTTCTGCATATTGAATTTATACTCATTACCTTACTACTTCTATCTTTTTCACTACCATAGGTCACAGGGTAAAATCCATTCAAATCCATAAAATTTAATATCCACTCTTGCAACTGGTGGTTAGCATATACCTCAATAAAAATATTACAAGAAGAAGTGGATGTAGTTTAAGTCTTTCCCCATAGTGTGTGCAATCATTGTACATAGGGCTATTGTTGGAGTGCTTCCTGAATTATTTTAAAATTTTCATATAGAATATAGTTTGTCTATTATAATACAGAACAATAATTGAAAAATTTTATTGAATTATAGTGTAATGTCAGTCTCTCCCCAAAGTGTGCCTCATATAAAGTTGTTAAAGTTCATTTTTTGTGATACGATGTGTTTTCATCAGTATCTACGTTTGTAATCAAATGAGTTTTTTTCAATTCTTTTGAAAATTTCAGACAGTTACTAATGTGGTCAATGTTATAGAGATGGATTCAGTGAAACAAAATTTGACCAGGTCCTGAATGTTGAATTACAAGATATATACACGGTAATGTTAACTTTGTATCCAAGTTCATTCAATTTTCAATTAGAAGTCACAAATTTCTCATATGGTTGTTTATTTGTTTTAAAAACCAATAGTTTGAACTATAAGATATAGATGGTTATTTTATCTACCAACCATGCATTCACATATAAGTTATACATAAGGTTAGGTTAAATTTTGAGGAAATATAACATATTTTACGCGATCACTTGATAAAAAAAGTGAAATTTTCCTCAACAAACACTTGCCGCAACAAATGATACTCTTCAAGTATGTGTTCAATGATAAGTTATGTTGGAAGGCCAAGGAAGTATGAATTTTCTATCATTGATGATCTAAATAAAATGAGAAACATAACCATTATTATTTTTAAGTGCAACCCTAGGACACAGGTTATTGTTGAAATGTTCCATTAGTTGTTTCGAAAAGTGAAGTTAAGAAATGCATAACAATGATTGCAAAAATTGAGCAAAGTGTGCCCCAATTACAGAGGGCTATTATTTTGAAAAGTGAATATAGAGTATAAGTTGGTTACAATGCATGACAAGAATTGGAAACATCAAATTGGATTATAATTGGATTTTAGTATCTCCCCAAATTGTGTCCTAGATATTCATTACAGAAACATTGAGTAAACAATAATGTAGCTTAAGCTATGCCCAAAGTGTGTGCAATCGTTGTACAGAGGGCTATTGTTGGAGTGCTTCATGAATTATTTTCAAAGGTTCAAATAAAATATATTATGTCTATTATAATGCAGAGCAAGAATTGAAAACTTTGGTTGAATTATAATGTAATGTTAGTCTCTCCCTAAAGTGAGTCCCATATAAAGTTTGTTAAAGTTTGTTTTTTGTGGTGCAATGTGTTGTCATCATTATCTACGTTTTTAATCGAATGAGTTTTTTTAGTTCTTTTAGACATTTCAGACAGTTACTAATGTGGTCATTGTTACAGAGATGGAGTTAGTGAAACACAATTTGACTAGGTCTTGAATGTTGAATTACAAGCTATATACAAGGTTAGGTTAAGTTTTGAGGAAAGCTAACATATTTTACGCAGTCACCTAATAAAAAAGTGAAATTTTACCCAATAAACACTTGTTGCAGCAAATGACACTCTTCAAGTATGCGGTCAATGATAAGGTATGTTGGAAGGCCAAGGAAGTATGACTTGTCTATCTTTAATCATCACTACAAGGAAAAGACCCTCTAGCGGATGTTTTTGAGGAACCCCTTATAAAAATACCCCAGACATCCATTTCTAGCAGAGGTTCCTAGAGGAGGTTTTTGCAGATTTATTTCGTCGAGTGCTCTTATCACCAAAAAACGCACCAGTGCGTTCAAGACGAAATAACACTGGTGCGGTTAAAAATTTGGCACACCGGACATCGTGCGCTTCGTACACACACGCCCGGTGCATTGTAATTTTGTAGAGTACCGGTACTTTACATAACTTCCGCACTGGTGTGGAATCAAGAAAACACATTGGGACGTCCATAAAACGTACGCACCTGTAGATGGTTAAATAAAAAAAATAAGGGCAAAAAAACCGCATAAAACATTGGCACACCGGAAACCGTGCACTTCGTCCACACCCGCCTAGTGCCTTTTATTAAGGAACAGAATCGGTGCGTGTCAACTCGTCAGCACCGATGTCTCATAAAAAGCGCACGGAACAGAAACTGCCCGGGGCGGAATGAGTGAAACACACCATTGCCCCATAAATTTTGCACACCGGAAAAGGGTTAAAAAAATAAAATTACGCCCAAAAAACTGCAGAAATCATTGGTTCACCGGACAGAGTTCCCGGTGCGTCTTATTACTATAGAGCACCAGTGCGTTACTTCTAAGCTGCCCCGGTGTCTCATAAAAAGCGCGCGAAACAGAAACCTCCCAGTGCTGAATTACTGAAACGCACTGGGGCTCTAGTAATAACACGCACTGGAAAAGGGTTAAAAAAACAAAATTGCGGCCAAAAAACTACAGAAATAATTGGTTCACCAGACAAAATTCCCGGTGCGTCTTATTACTGTAGAGCACTGGTGCGTTACTTCTAAGCCCCCACGGTATCTCATAAAAAGCGCGCGTAACAGAAACCGCCCGGTGCGGAATTACTGAAACGCACCAGGGCTCCAGTAACACCGCGCACCGGAAAAGGGTTAAAAAAAATAAAATTATGGCCAAAAAACCGCAGAAATCATTGGTTCACCGGACAACGTTCACGGTGCATCTTATTACTATAGAGCACCGGTGCATTACCGCTAAGCTGCCCTAGTGTCTCATAAAAAGCGCGCGGAACATTAACTGACTTGTGCAGAAAGACCGAAATGCACCGGGGCCCCATTAATGTCGCACACCAGAAAAGGGTTAAAAAAAACAAAAAATTACAGCCAAAAAACTGCACAGATCATTGGTTCACCGAACAGCGTGCCCGATGCGTCTTATTACTATAGAGCACCGATGCGTTACAGCAAGGCCGCCCCAGTGCCTCCTAAATGCGCGCGAAAACAGAAACCGCCCGGGGTGGCATAGCGAAAACGCATCGGTACGCCAATAAAAACCCCGCGCACCGGAACAGGGTTAAATTAAAAAAAAAAAAATTACGGCCAAAAAACCGCATTTTTCTCTTTTGTCAGTGCTACAGAGCTCTGAAGAACCGGTGCAAGTTATCCTTGTTTGACCCGCACTGACATCTGTGCTCCCATTGCACTTATTGCACACACTAATGTTGTGCATTGCCACCAATATCCAGCTTGAATTTTATAAAATAGTGGACAAAATTTCTTTTGCAAATTGTACAGCCAATATGCCTCCTCGACGGGTAAATGTAGAGGTATTTTTCTTGTTTTTCCATAATTAAACCTTTTAGCGGATCAGAATATGAAAAAAACCTTAAAATTAACCATTAATATATATATATATATATATATATATATATATATATATATATATATATATATATATATATATTGTCGCGCGGTGCGCTCGAGCCATTCGGCTCGCACCGGTTTGCGGTGCTGCCTGTAAATTTACTGGCCGCACCGCATCCGGTGCTAACGGTATCCGCACTGGTTTCGGCGTGGTACCGCACGGCGCACCATGTTATTTTTAAAAAATTTAAAAAGTGCAGTGAGGTCGGTTACCAGGCCGCACTGTTGACAATGTTGTATCGCGAAAACTCGGTGTGTTGACAGACTGACCAGCCCCAAGGCGGGTAATGTTTTCAGCGCACCGGAACCGCAATTCGACATTGTCAACGGTTCGGGATGGTAAACCAGTGCTAAGGGATCCACACTGATTCCGGGGAAGATACCACAGGCGCACCGTGTTATTTAAATTTCTTTAAAAATAGCGTTGTGGTTGGCTACCTGGCTGCACTATTGACCTAGTTCAATTGTGGTGGAGCAGTGCATTGACTGAGATAACCGCCTCGGGCTAGCTATTTTTGTCAGCGTACGACTTACTGTATTTGTCCTAGGTCAACAGTGCGGCATCTTACAATACCGCACCAACAACTATGTACGGTGGTAGGAGGGCGGTGTGCTGACTTAGTTATAAGCCCGAGGTAGATAGTGAAGTCAGCGCACCGGCCTCCTAACACCGCCTCCTGAACGCTGTGCTAAAAACATTTTCTGGAGCACTGGTTTCGGTGCGGTCGATATCATGAGGTGCACCGTATCTAGTGCGCTCTGTTGTGTGACGCACCGGAAACGGCGCGTGACAGTGTTTTTGGCGCACTGACTCTTGTTTTATTTATTTTTCAAAAAATAAATATATACTTATATTTGTAAATACATGTGTCATTTAATAATAAAAAAATTGTTTAATATGTCAATCATTCAGAGATGTGAAAGGAGAGAAGAGGGGCAATGACAACAACAACAGACGGAACAGTATAACATGGTTCACCTATGGGAGGCAAGGGAGAGGGAGATAGATGTGTACCCTCACCCTATTATAGCAGCGACGCAGGGGCTCCTTAGGCAGGCAGGCCTCCTCAAGTACTCTGAGGAGGCTACTTCCCTAAAGTCCCATAGTTTTTTTTTTAGACATCTTATCCGAAGTTGGAATGCTCAGCAACAGGCTTTCTAGGTTGGTATCAACCAGTGGTACACGCCCACTAAGGAGGATGTACATTTTATTACAGGGCTATCGAGGAGAGGGGTTTATTTTCCCTCGTTCCCCGAGGTTCCAACTGGCTGTGTGGTAGGGAGTCAGTTAGTTTACTCCCAGAGATACATTGGAGAAAATTTAGTATCTCCTACAGAGTTTTAGGTCGCTGGAGGGCAATTACGTATTGGTGCGTTTGGTCGTGAGGAGGTCCAGTTTCTCTCACTTATCATTCCGACCATTTCACACAACACCAGTGTCGGGCAATGCATTAGTTGCTAGCTTTTATATTATGTTGATTCTTTACTACAACAGCCATGACTTGTTAGGTGGTTTGCAATTTTTTTGCAGCAGTTCTGTACAGCATTAGATAGATGTCATGCTCATGCACAAGGGAGGGTCAACTTCCCTTTTGCTTCAGAGAATTTTTGTTTATTTTTTGAGAGGTTTCCAGAGACGAGGCCTTCTTTTTTTCGGCAGCCTCGTAGGCCGATTACTGAGGCACGTGTGCATATGTGGGGGCAGATTATGCCCAAGAGGGAGGAGACTCTTTTTCCAGCGAGGATATCAAATGATGCACTGGAGTTGCTAGCCAATGTTGATGAGCATCACTTTATTTTGGTTCCATGTCCTTATGCGGGGTTGGATTGGTGAGGTTGTGCCAACATCCTCTTCACAACTGATGAGCTGCCAGATCATAGAGGTAATATTGTTGTTTTATTCAAAATTATTCTAACATGTTCTTTAACTTGTTTTTATTAAATTGTGTAATAAAATCCTCTAATTATTGTTGTGTACTTGTATATATTTTGTAGACATTGGCTCTTTTGATGGCGAGGAGATGCTGCCACCACCACCTGATCCAGGTGTGGATCCTCATGATGAGGATGAGGGCATGCTAGATATTTACGAGGATCATTAGGAGGCCAGTCCAGATCAGAGACCTGCTCCTGCTGGTGTGCCGATGCGCGGTCGACGTCTTAGTGATGCTAGATACAGGATGGAGTTGGGCGACCAACTCATTGCATTCATTATTGAGGCGGGCATTAGGCCCGCTAATTTCATAGACATAGAGGCCTATGACAGGCTATCACGGATGTGGAGAGGGATGTCGCGTGACATGTATAGCTCGATGCAGCATGTTGTAGGAGTCACGACAACTTTTACAAGACTGACGAGGATTGTTGCACGTTACGATCGAGCCGTAGCACATGATGGATAGTCTGCAAGGCACAGCGTACCATCATCTCATGATCGTTCACAACCTCGCGTTGCGCCAAATTTGCATGAGCCTCCACTAGCATCTACTAGCAGTCATCATGGAGATGAGGCTGGACCATCAGCCACTTGTACTGATATTGATGTTGTACTACCACCAGCTGATCCATGACATTTATATTACAGTTGTATATTTTTAATATTATTCAGTTATATATATATATGGTCCATGTATTTTATGTTCATGTTACAGTTGTACTTAAGTTACATGTTGGTGATCATCATGATGTGTATGTTGTTAGGTCATGTTAGATATGTTCATTTAATGTGTAGCTTGCAGATAGATGTGTATGTGATAGCATGAGATGTATATTTGATGTTTGTGTTGTATTGATGATATTAATATATAATGTTAATTGTGTTTTGTTAGATGATCATGATCACGATGATGCAGTTATCGATTTTGAATGTGCTTTTTAGTCAAATATGATGTTTGTACGATGGTTATCATGAACGTGATGTTTATTAATTAATTTAATACCAAATGATCATGATATTGTAATGTTGTAATATTTGTATTTCTAATTGTATTTAAAATTCTAAAATTGTAATTGTAATGGTATATACGTGAATTTCTAAAATTGTAATTGTAATTGTAATTTTTTAAATTGTAAAATTGTAATTGTAATTGTAATTTTAATTTTTTAATTTGTAAAATTGTAATTGTATATATGTAAAATTCTAAAATTGTAATTGTAACTGTAATTGTACGTGAAATTATAAAATTATAATTGTAATTGTAATTGTACGTGAAATTGTAAAATTTTAATTTTAATTCTAATTCTAATTGTATGTAAAATATTTGTAAAATTTTAATTGTATTAATGTGAAATGAATTTATTAAAATTTTTAAATTTGTAAATTTTAAATAATTGTAAAATAATAAATCTAAAATAATATGATTTACTATAACATAATAAAGTTTAGAAAATAATGCAAATAAACTCTTGTACTTTAGAATTATAATTATTTTATTATGACCTTAGATACAAAAAAAAGAATTAATTTAAACAATATGCCATTGTTTTTTAGATCAACATAATACCAAATTATCAAGTGAATTATTTATTTCAACATTTACACAATGCAAATTACCAATTAATTCAAAATACATATTATATTAATATTTCAAAAAACCTTTCTTAAAAAGTATAAATATTGATGAAATAACACATGTACCATATCACTCTCGATACTCATGATCACCCTCATTATCTTCTAGCACGCATGGCATGATAACACTATTGTTCTCAAAAATATGTTTTGATCTAGGGTCATGTGTCAATACGAACCACCAATCCCTATCCAACACATCAGGGTAAAAAAACACTTGGTTGCAGTGTTTAGGGAAAACATAGGGCTCCTTAGCTTCATCCTACATCTTTCTAGAGTTTATACATATCAACCTACTATCGCGATCTTCCTTTACATTATTTCGATCAAAGGTGTCCCACCACTTGCATCTAAAAATAACACATTGGAAATAAGAAAAATCCACTTCAATGATCTCTTGTATCTTTCGAACGTAACCTAACGTCCCTTGTACTAGTTCTTGAACACGATGGCTAGATCAACTAGATTGATCGAACTCGACTTCCACTCCACAGTCTTCTGTGATTTTTCCAGCATCAACATTTTCTGTGCGAAAATGGTGTCCATATGCCCACATAGATGGGAAAAAATGCACCTATTATAAAAAAATTTAAAAAATCATAGTGTCATGTGTCTTATAAATAATAATCCAACAGTGTTTAAAATATGAAATGTAGATGTCTTAATATAAGTTTCAAATTTACATATAAATTAAAAATATTATTACCGATTTGTTGCACCCAATCCCTATGTTTAGCGCACCCTCTTCAACACGCGGGTAACGACCGGTAGCACCGTATTTCTCTCTGACTTGGTCAGCAACCCAACTGTTGGGGCATATTTTTGGCATATTTTATTTTAAATGATCGGGATAAGGCATACTTCTACCATTCAACCGTCTGAATTATTTCATGTCACTATCCCATTTCATCCTGTTTTGTTCGTACAATGCGACCCACGGTTGTGTCGCTTCAGAATTGTAAAGAATGAATTTATTGATTGCTTCAATTTATGCATTCGTTGATGAAATCAAACCAACATTATATAGTACTTAGAGATCAAAATATACATTATATCGAATTTCAACATGAATATTAATTACTTTTTGTAAATTTGAAAAATTATAAGTCACTTACTCTTTATCAAGCGCTTTTTTCCACTCGTTTGGAGCAACTCTCCTTCTCTTTTGTCTTCATCCATTTGATCGTCCCAAATCACCACACCTAGTCTGTTGTCGATCTGCTTGATGTACTCACTGGCATAGTAGAAAGACTCATATGATATGTACCCCTCTGCCATAGACCCCTCGGGTTTTTCCCTTTGTCGAACAAAACCTTTCAATTTCTTCATGTACCTCTCTAAGAAGAACATCTAATGACAAGAAACAACCCCAAATAATTCAACCTCATCTACCAGGTGGATTAGAAGATGAACCTGTAAGTCCATGAAACTCATCAGCAGTTCCTTCTCAAACATACAAACAATCTCAACTATCTCTTGACGCCACCTTGGAATGCTAGCCACATGAATCTCCTTTGACGTGATCCAACGTACAAATGCAGATAATTTAGATATGGCACATCCTAGGTCTTGAGGGAATTCATGTTTCACACACCCACGCACAAACAAAGGATAATGACACTACAAAGTTCTAAACACGTGCAATAATATACAAAATTAGTTATGTTTTATGATCCCTGCATGGGATAAAATTTATTAATATAAAAAATAATAAAATCATGCTTTTGACATTATATGTACTCTTAGAAGATTCAAATGGTCATGCGATTTCAACCACGACAAATGGTCATCCACGGTGAAGCAGTGCCGTTGTGAAGACCCGTATGAAGTTGGCACCCTCACATCCATTATAACTTCCTTTGCCAAAGATATATCATCTTTTTTTTAAATCCATGGGACATCAACTTCTTTGAAAAACCATGAATTAGAGGGACGAGCGCCTGCCTCTGATCCCGTACTTTCTAATCGTCTTGGCCAATATTTATTTTTAGTTTTTGAAGTAATAAGATCTTTCCTAATAGCCAATGTGTCACTTTGTTTCGATGATATGTGCCTCCATAAAGAAGATGAAACATTTTTAAATATATGCATGGGATCTAATAAGTGGGCAATCTTAAGATGCTCCCAATATGGGAGTTCATAAAAGATAGATTTCCTTTTCATCCCAATGGGCAATTTCTCAACATAGGTGTTGAAGAAATCTGGATCATCGAACTTAGGCTCCCCATTTGAATCGAACATTTCTATGAACTCCTTCTCCTTCTCTCTCTCATATGCTCTAAGCCATTCAGCTGGTGTCATTATTGGAGGCCTTTGGGTTCTCTCTCGTTTACCATTGAAAGTGGATGTTGCTCTTCTGTAAGGGTGTTGTTTTGGTAGGAATATCTTGGAGCAATCATAAACTAGCTTTCGTAGGTCCTTGGACCATCTAGCTTTCAGAGAAGATCCACAACATTTACATCCAAAATACCCTTTTGTTACAAGACCTGTGAGACTATATTTATATACATTAATTAATATGCATGGCACGTTAAAGAATATCTTGAATATCATAACAAATATTATTTCAAAGAATTAAATAACTAATATGTGAAAGAATATTGTTACATTATACATAAACAAATCAATAAATTAAACATGTAATTTACTAGAGAAAACTCCTAAGCCTAGATAATCATGTGTCGTGTAAGAACATATGCCATACAACGTAAAACTCCTCTTTGTTGCGATGGGTCTTGATACATCGTATACATTTATCCCATCCCATAATTCCTTCAATTCATCTACCAATGGTTGTAAGTAGACATCCATATTCTTCACTTGTCTTCTACAAGGGACTATGAGAACCAACATAAGATGTTCATTCTTCACGGGCAACCATGGGGGGATATTGTTATTGATCACTACTACAGGCCAAACATAATAGTTGGTGTTCTAGAGGGAATATGGGTTGACGCCATCCATGGCTATGCTGAGTCATAGACTTCGTACTTCATTCTTGAATTTTTTAGGCCATGTATCCTCTATATGCTTCATGGCTATTGAATCAGTTGGGATTCGCATAACTCCCAACTCACTTCTGTGTGAGGCATGCCATCCCTGCAACATAGCTAATTCTTTTCAACGAAAGAGCCTTTGAATCCTTGGGATTATAGGCATGTGCCTCAATATCTTAAAAGGAGGACCAATACGTGATTCACCCTTATTTTTTTATTTGTCATACTTGTCATGCCCACATTTTGGACACATCTCTTTGTCTGCATATTCTCCTCTATATAGAATACAATCATTTGGACATGCATGATATGATATGTACTCAACACCCAACATTTTCAACAATTGCTTTGCCTCTTCGCAGCTACTAGGCAAGACATTATCACTCGGAAGAACCTTGTCTTTGAATAACATGTAGTTGGTGATCATGGAAAAATATATTAATATTAAATGTACATTAATGTCGATATAATTATTAACGTTCATATAATTTAACATTTGTAATGTTCATTGCAGTGTACTATTTATATTTAAAATTTATATAAGGGGAGTATTTTATGGTAACTTACCTCAAAAGTTCTGAGAAACATGCATTCGATAAGCCAAACTTTTCTTTCAAGTTGTACAGTAACATTTTTTTCCCCAACTGGGTAGACTTTGATTGACCGCCAGGTCCAAAGAGAGGGGTGGTGGAAGCAAATTTAAGGCTTCGGAAAAAGGTGTCAGCGATATGAGCATCATCCCCTAGCTAATCATCATTTTGGAATGCATCTAACAACATTGTCTCTATGGCAATCGTATCCCTTAAGTAATCATCCATTCAACCTCTATTTGATTGTCTCCATTGCCAGCTTGTGAAGAACTACTATTTTTGTATTCATTCCTAATTGGTGAATCTGGACGTAGCGGGAATTGAATCGGTGGTTGATTCAACCATTCTTGGTATCGCTCCCCTCTGATTTTTTCTCTTAATTCAGCCTTCTCTCAATTTGACATTGTCGTGGGGTGCAACAAAATATGGTAGGTTGGTCGTTCATCATCACTAGAATCTTAATAATTTAAAAAAAAAAAAAAAAAAAAAATTGAACATGATTAGTACAAAATATATGATATCAATTAGTAACCACGTTGATAATATTGCATGATTATAAATTGGTTTGATGTTGAAATAATTACACATTAGTCAATATATACCAAACAATTATAATTATAATTAACATCATTGTCCCGAGATTGTGGCTAGAAGATGCAATATTGTTACAATTGGCAGGGTGAAGTGGTTGTCCATTTTCATCTACCAAATGCGCCTTGTAGTATGCAGCTCTTGATAAGAACTTCCGACGTTTTGGAGCAGTTTGAATATTTTGTGCATCTGAACTCGATGTTGAATCTGCATGAACCTGCAAATTTGTATACATTATAAATTTAATTAAGTTGTGCATGATTGACTGCATGGATAAAAAACATATATAAATTCAATTAGATAATGAAAAAATAAAATAAATCTAAAGTAAATATTACGTCTCCACATGGATAGGGAGCACTCCGCGATGGACTTTAAGAAATATTATGGAATGAGCTGGATTTTGAAGAATTGTCCATTCCATATAATATATGATATTTTCTCCCTGCATTTGAGCAAAATAAAAATAAATTTTGGTGCACAAACTTCAATGTCATTCTGGTGTGTAATGTACAGATAATTGCACCGGTGAGTTTTTATTTTTTGCACCGATATCATTTTATAAAACAACGCACCAGTGCGGTTAACTTAAAGGACGCACCGGTAAACAAATAACCGCAAATAAAAAAGCTCAGCCCTATTTTCTTTAAGTGAAAAAAAAAAACAGTAAATTGAAAACTGGCCAGAAAAATATTTTCGAAAATCTAATTTCATAAAACGTTTCTTTAAATACTAAACACTTTTCATTATTTCACTATTTTTGCAAAAAAAAATCAGCCAGAGATTTGCAGGATACATACCTGGAGCAAACAGAGCATGAGAGCACTGTGGAGCAGGGAAATAAGTTCGAACAGAAGTATTCAGATAATCAGAATTCCAAACCTCTAGTTAGTTAAACCCTGTACCATAGAATTTCAAACGATGTGAGTAAGTTTATTGTTTTTTTGTACTTTTTTCTGCAGTTTTTTTATGCAATAAAATAAGAAATCTAAGTCTATTGTTTTTTTACTTTTTTCTGTAGTTTGTTTATGAAGTAAAATAACGAAATCAAAGCTTCTTTTTTTTAACTTTTTTTTTTTGCAGTTTCTTTTACCTTTTCTGCAGCTTTCAGAAACAAAAATAAAAAAGAAATCCATTTTTACAAACAAAACCCTAGATTCTTTTTGTTTCTACCCTTTATTCTCCCTCTTTCTTTTCAATTTAGATTTATAGGATTTGTATAGTCATAAGACATCCAACCCACAGAACGCCTTGCATATTCAGATCCCAATCCATGTTGCCCTTCTGTCAATCTTAAAAAAATACAGAATTTTTTTCATCGGTGCGCCCTGCATAACAGTGCACCGGTGCACTCTGTTATAGCAGCGCACCGAATAACTACAGTGAAAAAAAAATGTTTTTATCAGTGCGCCATACGTAACATATGGCATCGGTGCACTATTGCATTATGGCACACCGCAAACATGATGTTTTGCAAAAAAAAACCATTTAGAAACAAACCCTACATTCTTTTTGTTTCTGCCCCTTCTTCTCCCACTTTCTGTGATTTTAGAATTAGGGCTTTTCAATTTATATTTATAGGATTTGTATTGCTAAATATAAGCCTAAAAAATCCAACCAACAGGAGGACCTGCATAGTTGGATCCAATCCATGTCGGCCCTTGCATCAATCTTAAAAAATTATAGACTTTTTTTTCGTCGGTGCGTCCTACGTAACATAGCGCACCGATGCGCTTGGTTATAGCAACGCACCACAAAAGTACAGTGATATATATATATATTATTAGTACGCCATATGTAACGTATTGCACCGATGCATTGTTGCATTATGGCGCACCGCACACGTGTTGTATTGAAAAAAAAAACCATTTTAGAAACAAACCCTACATTCTTTTTGTTTCTGCCATTTCTTCTCCCAATTTCTGTGATTTTAGAATTAGGACTTTTAAATTTATATTTATAGGGTTTGTATTGCTAAATATAAGCCTAAGACATCCAACCAACGGGAGGACCTACATATTCTGATCCCATTCCATGTCGACCCTTGCGTTAAAAATAATAATAATAATAAATAAAAATAAAAAATTTGTCAGTGCGCCCTGTGCGGAATATCGCATCGGTGCGCTCTGTTCTCCCAGCACACCGCGCAAGTACTATCATAAAATATTAGAAAAACAAAATATTTTTTCAGTGCGCCATTTGTAAAATATGCAGTCGGCGCGCTATTTCATTATGGCGCACCGCGAACGTTCTATTTCAAAGAAAAGAAAAAAAACTTTCAAAAGATACAAACCTTACATTCTTTTTGTTTCTCCCCTTTCTTCTTGCTCTTTCTGTGATTTCAGAATTAGGCTTTTCAATTTAGATTTATAGGGTTTGTATTGTTAATATATACCTAAGACATCCAACCGACAGGACAATTAGCATAGTCGGATCCCAATCCATGTGGGCCCTGGCATGAATTTTAAAAAAACAGAATTTTTTATAAGTGTGCCTGGAGTACGTAGTGCACCAGGGCTCTTTATTTTACAAGCACACCGCACAATGTAATGTGATAAAAAATTAAAAAAAAATTTTATCTGTGCACCATATGTAAAATATGGCACCGATTTCTGCTAAAAAATTAACACTAGACATTTTTTATTATTTATCATGGTTAACTGGTGCGGTCATTGACATGTAACACACTGGTGCTCCTTGTTGACATAGAGCACCGTACGGTCTATTATATTTTTATGGCGGTGCGTTTGGAAGAGAGACACGCACCGGCATCGGTGCGTAAACCATGAATGGCGCACCGATTTTTTGAGATTTTTTTTTTTACTTGAAAAGTTGACAATTTATTTATAAATATATTATTGAATGATATGGTACAGGTTTGAGATTGATAAAGAAATGAATGACAAGAGATCAAGTAAAAAAAATATTGATAACACATCAAGAAAAGCAAAAAAGGAAAGTTCTTTTTTCAAGTGCTTTTACAAAAAAATTATTTTTGAACTATATGTAAGTTTAACTAATATGTATTGTTTACTGTGTATCATGCAGAGCCATAAAATGACGAAGCTTGATAAGATTATTTATGATCTAGGACCAGAAGAACGTAAAAGCTTGATGGAAAAATTGCAAAAGGATGAATCAGGTGAATGAAAAAATACTATCGATCTAATATGAGTTTCTTTTTTTAGTTTTCATTAATAATATAATTAAAATTATTAGATAACATGTGTGAAAAATTCTATTAATTCACATCTGTTTAATGTTCTATAGGGACCAACAACTCAGAAAATGAATATTATTCTAAGAAAAGAAAAAAATAGAACATGCAAATGAAAATGAATTGGTCCTTAACTCATCTGGAGTGGTGTTGGAGGTTAACGAAAGGGGGAAAAACTTTTATAAAAGTTTGAGAGATATAGTGGAACGAATGTATAGACGTTCTTTCCACTTACAATACAAAAACCAATCCAACGATTCCAAGAACCAAATTTTATGTAAACTACAGGGAGAGTTTCCAGAGAATTGGTCAATGAGACATGTCGGAGTTTTAATAACAAAAACGTACAACAACAAAAAAGAATGAATGAAAAAGTAATATTCCTTTAGATGTTTGTCTAGAATTATTTATAAATATCACTTTTGTTATACTTACTTTTCATATATCAATATAAAAATTAAATAGTTTATTGTCATGTTACATTTTCAGGAAGATTATGAAAATCTCAAAAGATGAATGAGCTGATATCATAAATATGCCAGTAGGAATGTCCAAAAAGGTGTACAAAGAGATGGTCAAAGAAATGGAAAAAATGGCATCGCTGGAGGAGCCATCTCAACAACAATTTGCTTCAAATGTAATATGTAATCATTGATTTTTTCGATCATTAGGTAAAATAAATAAACAATTTAGCATTAAATATTAATTTTCAAGTATTTTCTTGCAGAAAAAAAAAAAAAGGAACCCATTCAGCACACAAAACAGGACGATAAGGAAGAAAATGATTGATATATAAGTCTGTGAGTAATTGTTACTTCCTTATAACAACTTAACTAGATTTCATTTTTGTATTTTTTATGTTGTTTTACAAAAATCATCATTAAATGTCTTCAAACAAGTGCTAACATACAAAGAAGAACCATCAGAGGAATTGATTGAAATTAGGTTAAATATGGGTTGTGCGTAGATGTTGGCATATCAGAACTTAATTGTGGAATTTGTAAGCATCTATTGACCTTGTTTTACTTAGCTCCGTCTATAATTAATAGAAAAAATAAATCTTTTATATTAAATATAAGATTTGTTATGGGGTATATAACTTGCAGGAAACAAAATATGGCATTGCGCCAACAGATCAAATCTTGAAAGATGGCATGTTACATGGTTTTGAAAGAATGTGTATAGTTTATGAGTCAATTATTGCATTGGTACGTCATCTCTTTTCGATTTACATTGATGTATATTATTTAATATTGAAATTTTCATTATTCTCACCAATGTATATATACTCATTACAGTTTATTTTTATGTTTCTAGATGGAAGGTGAAGAAGAAGAAAACAATCAACACCATGAACAAAACATTTCTGAAAAATAACCCAAGTCATGGAAGTAGCTCTAGCAGTGACAGTAGTTCAAGCAAAGAATGATGGTCACTATGTTTGGATATAAAAGCAAGGCATTGTATTTTTTGAAAAATGTCTGTGAAATCAGAAATTTTCTTTAATGTAATGGACATAGTGTTCCAATTGAAAGATAAAGGGATACCAATAATATATATATATATATATATATATATATATATATATATATATATATATATATATATATATATATATATATATATATATGTTTTGATTTATTCTATTGCGTTCTCTATTGTCGCTATTGCGTTCTCCATTGTCGTTCTCAAATGCACTAATAAAAATTTAATTCATATGAATATTGTTATAAGACATATAAGTGTCGACTTTTGATGAAAAATGAATTTTAAAAAACCACAATAATTTTGATATGATATAAAAAATTAATCCAAACATCACATTCAAATGCATTAATAAAAATTTAATTAATATGAATATTTTTATGAGATGTGTCAACTTTTGATGAATAATGAATTTAAATCAATCACAATAATTGCACTGTCACAAGTCGATGTTTCTAAAAAATACAAAATTAAAACCGGTGCGTGTATACTTACACCGGTGTGCTTGTATTCTTAAGCGCCCTTGTGCATTTTTACAACCTATGGGCACCGCACATATACCAAAACCAGTTAAAAATATTGAGGCATTTATGTAGTACAGCTCTCCGATGCGTTATGTCTATCTGTGCACCGGTGCCTTTTTACAACCTATTAGCACCGCATGAATACAGATACCAATTATAAATCTTGGTGCGTTTGTGTGATACTATGCACCGGGGCATTTTTGTGTTTATATGCACCGGTGCATTTAGACAACCTATGGGCACCACACGAATATCGATACCAATTATAAATCTCTGTGCATTTGTGTGATACTACGCACCGGGGCGTTTAAGAGTTTATACACACCGGTGTATTTGTATGACATATTTGCACTACACGAATATCGATACCAATTATAAAGCTCGGTGCATTTGTGTGAAAGGACACACCGATGCGTTTCTATAAGTCTACGCACTGACGCATTGGTACGACCTATGGGCGCCACTCAATTCCCAAGACCAATTATAACTGTCTCGTGCATTGTATCACCAACACTACGCCCCGTGTTGTTTTATACCTTAACGGCCCGATGCATTCTCCTTAGACCGCCTTGGGGCACCGTCCACAGGTACGCACTGGTGCGTTAAATCCTGATTAGCGCACCGATGAAAAAAACATCCGTAATAACCTCTGGCCGCCCTTTTTTTTTTGTGTTGAATTTCCATTAAAAGCTCCACCAAAACCTCCGTATAAACGGATATGGTAGCATATGTTTTTTTGACAATTTTGGCCAATTTTATAACACTAAAAACCTCCTTTATAACCTCCGCTAGAGGGTCTTTTCGTTATAGTGTATCTAAATAAAATGAGAAACATTGTCATTCTTATCTTTATGTGCAACCCTAGGACATAGGGTATTGTTGAAATGTTTCATTAGTTGTTTCAAAAAGTGAAGTTAAGAAATGCAGAACAACAATTGCAAATATTGAGCAAAGTACAATGATGTAAAACATGTCTTTGTAGTTTTTGAAATTATGTTAGTGTCTATGTGTATTATGCATAGTTGCTAGAATAAATGGGGCAATTGTATGAGAGATGAAATGAAAAGGAAGTCCAACAAGTTATATGGGATCATAACTTTGAAATATATGTATAATACATGCCTAATAAATTCACCTCCATTGATAATTCCTTCATTGTGCTTCACTTGATGCATGTACCTTACTCCTCATCTTGTAGATTTTGAGGCCTAACAGTCCTCTGTTTGTAAATGTTTTACATTACCTTGTTATCCATTTGACGGTTAAATGTTAAAGTTATGTCACTTTTTCTTTGTGAAGAGATACCCTCCTCAAAGTTGCATTAATTAATTTAGTTGACCTAGTGCAACGACACATAAAGGAGAAAAGATTTCATACAAAAGTAAGACAATTAAATGAATTGTTTAAATCAGTATTTGCAATAAGAAGTACACTAGATTTACTGACGCTGGAAAAATATATTCATATTACATGATGTAAACTTGATAAGACAAGAAAATAATCATGTGCAAAATTTATATGTCGTAACGTACTTTACATCAGTTAACAAAATTCTAATTCCTCGAGATAATGCTTTCCCAAACTCAATTAATTGTCTCTGTTATTCATTGTGAATAAACTTGTAGGGTTGACATGAAAATCCCTCCAGGACCTCCTCGAAAAACCGTGCCATGTTCCCTCTTGACTTATTATGTTGAGATTTTATATTCTTCCAATGTTGAACTAGCAAAACTCAAGGATAAAAAATAACAGAGAATTGTTCTTAGTGCTTTTCATAAATACGATCAATGAATCAATCGTCAAGCTAATCTAGGTGGAAGTGTTCCTTTGAAACTTCCACCCAAAGACTAGAGATGCTAGAGGCCTTGATATATAACCATTGATGCTCAATTTGTTCATCACATATTATATGCACCAGAGACCTTAAGTCCCTATCCAATTCAGGAAGTTGCCTCACACGAGAACACTCCTTCATATCAAGTTCTTTTAAGCTAGATAATTGCCCCAATTGATCTGGGAACTATTTTAGGCACCGACATAGCGAAATATCAAGGGACTACACCTGTCTAAGTTTACAAACTAAATATGGCAGTTCTTCTAAACTTGGACATATGTACAATTTGAGCATTTTTAGTGAGATGAGATCTCCTATATCATTTGATAACTTGTGAAGATCATTGCAGTTTGTGATGGAAAACCATTGAAGGGAAGTTATATTATATATACTTGAATGAAGTTCCTACAAATTTCTACAATGATCAATAATGAACTCGAGAAAACCGGGGAACTCCAAACACAAGCCTTTGTATAATCTGGTCATATTTCCACAACCCTCACATAGAATCAACGATAGCTTATATAATTTTTGCTAGGATTGAAAGTATTTTTGAAGGGGAGGGATAATTACTCTCTCTCTCATTGAACAACTTTTAGCCAAGTTAATTAAGACAAGACTGATATGCCTTGGAGTGTAGCACACTTAAAATTGTGATTGACAATTATCAGAACCCTTAATTTATGCATTGATTACATAAATGGTGGAAGAAAGTATTCACTTGTAGAAAAGTTTAAGATAAGAGCCTTGGCATTTGGAAATTTCATATAGCACCAATCCTTCTCCTTCACTGGACCTTGACATACAATAATGCAGAAATCATCACATTTAGAAACAAATTTTGTGTTTGTAGAATAGAAGAGATTGCAAGATTTTGTTCAAGTGAGACAGCTCAATATTGAAAAATGGTTAGAAACGATTAGAAAAGGAGAAAGAAATATGCACCAAACTTGTTTGGAAGGAAACAATCTCAGCATCAAATGTACTACTTTTTATCTTCAATGATATTTTATATGCCACGATTCTTCTCAAATTTATGCCTTACGGTGTTTCTTTGCAACATCTGGTGAAATTGCTAGTTTATCATTTTTAAGATGGTAAGCACTTTGTTAAGAAGAGGTTATAGGCCTTAACTATTTTGGGGTTAGGT
This sequence comes from Pinus albicaulis, assembly GCA_034641835.2. Taxonomy (NCBI): domain Eukaryota; kingdom Viridiplantae; phylum Streptophyta; class Pinopsida; order Pinales; family Pinaceae; genus Pinus; species Pinus albicaulis. The sequence continues at coordinate 1,536,340,093 of CM076581.1, forward strand.
TTTGCTAATGAGTCGAAGAGAAATAATCCTTTCAAATGAATATGTGTGAATACTTGTTATGGACATTGTGACCACTTGTCCATAAACCTCACAAAATAATAATAATAATAATAATAAATTTATTTCTTTTAAAAAAATTATTATTATTAAAATAAATAATGTATTAAATATCCCTGCTAGGGGTGTCCAATCACTTGGACAAGAGGGTGGGGGGCATTTAAGGCCCACTCGACCCCAAGCCATGTTCCCGCCAACTCACCATGCTCACACGAGCGAGTGGTAAAGAGCCTCAGGGCAGGCAATATCATGGCAGGGTGGTCATGTTAAGAAGAATGGAGGATGCTCCCCTGCTCATTTATGTTCTGCGGGCGATGGTGAAGGTTGGAGCAGTGGCCTGTGCTGATGATCACATGCTGGCTCTCAAGCCCTGGCTTGAGCTCCGCCGACTTGGACAAAGCAGAGGAGCAGACTCGTCAGGAAGTAGAGGTGAACGGTGGGAAGCGGGGAGGTATCCTAGCAGCGACTCTGGAATGCACGAGGTGCACTAGGAGGAGAACGAAGGAGGCAGTAGGGAAATTCAGACAGTGAACATGTTCTTGATTGGGAGAATTGGGCTCATCGCATGGGTGCCAGCTCCAATTCCGCGAACGAAATATCAGCAACCCCTCAGCGCCGCAACTCCTGGGTGGTTCTACCTCGGACTAGTGGAGAAATATAGCCTTCGAACAGTGTTAATTTGTGGGTGGTGGAACCTCTACACCTCCCTGGGTTGTAGTGGAAAGATCAGGGGTGGATGTCTGTCCCTCATCTATGGCACCTGAGAGACACAGGTTGAGGTCTGAGCTAACCTCAGCCAAGGGTTAGGTGACGGAACATTGGAGTCCTAGAAGGGCAGTTTGGAAGCGACTTGGAGCATTCGAGCAGCCAAGAGTGAGGCAGAGAGAGAAGTATGCATGCCGAGAGAGCATGGACGGGCCCGTCGTGGTGGTTTCGGCTGAGGAATGGATCATAGAGAGGTTCCAGAAGACCCCAGTTCACACTCGAAGTCTACGGAGAACCCACACTCAGTAGCGGCCATGGCTGTCTCCCCAGCCCAAACCCCCGATGATACTGAGGCGTCGGTCACCCTTGACACCATCTCCACCCAACTACAACAGATTCAACTCAACTTGGACACCATGTGAGAGCAAGGTACGAGGACCGAAATGAAATAGAAGCTTACATTCGCGCTATTCAAACCCTGCAGACAGAGACCAATGAGGCCCTGGAGAGTCTGCATTATATCCTGAGGCGCTCTCAAGACCACCTTCGTACCCTGGAGTCTCAAATGGATCACATCAACTACCACCTGCACCACCAGGATCGTTTCTTCATGGCTCCTCCACTAGGTCCCTTGCATCCACCTCCTTGATGATAGCTTTTGATTTGTTTTTTATAATTTTGTGGCAAATAACCAAGTGCTTCGAATTCCTTGATCAACACCCCAGGACCATAAGCATTGTATGTCGTTGAAAGTGACTGAATGTAATCGAGCCATAGTAGCTCCTCTTGTAAATTATGTTTTTAAGATGATTATATAATATAAGTTTATGACCCAAAAAAATTTATATATATATATATATATATATATATATATATATATATATATATTTTGAATTAAAAATATAATATCTTAACTAAATTAATAAAAATAATGAAAGAAACATTATTATATTTAAGTTTAAAGAAAATGAAACGTGATGCTAAAACTAATAATATTATAGAATGATATTGCTACACATCAAAATCAAAGTAAGTTGGAAAATCAAATTATATTTAAAAATAAAATAAGTATCATAAAATATAAATAAATTTTCATGTATTTTATAATTAAAATATGGTGCTGAAAGAGATATAAATAACTTTGATATAATTTTTTTTTAATAGTGAAATGAGATATTGGAAAATATTTAAATAATTTTGGCAACAAATTCCATTTTAAAGTGAATATTGGAAAGATTTAAATAACTTTGGTATATTTTTTTTAATAGTGAAATGAGATATTGGAAAAGATTTAAATAATTTTGACATGAAACGTTTTATAATATTTATAAGACAAATAATATGAAGAATGAAAAATAATTTCTCTAAAATTATCTAACTTAGAAAGTATTAGATTTAGTTTCAAAATAATTATAATAAAATTAAATTTTATAATTAATTTAAAAAGTATTAGATTTAGTCCCGGATGCGGGTGTTATATAGTCTTGATGGGCTACAGGGGGCGGCCATGTGGCTCACCACACGACGCGCCCATGTGCCATGGCTTGGGGATACCTGAAGCCTTTATTGCTCGTGTGGGTTGGGCTTTAAAGTCCCATGCGCCACCCTTCCCTCGACGTACTCAGCGTCTTGTTTATTTACTCCTTCCTGCGCTATGAGGTTCACCATTCCCACTCCTCCCTTGGCTCTTCAGCCTGCTCTGCTTTCCTTTCCTGTTCTTGTGTGGCTTCGGCCCCCCCTCGGCTCTGGCTAGAAGCCTCTGGGCTTCGTCTTTTGTCTTGACTCTGCAGCAATACTGCGCCTTACCCAGGATCGCTAAGATGCCATGGCGCCATCGGCAGCGTTGCAGGCGAGCAGGGGGAAGGGGCTTCCCTGTGCGGCCCTCTCTGCCACATGCTCTCCACACGGACTTGAATCTTATTTTCGACTGGGATAAGGCGGACTTGTCGCCCTCCATCCTTGCTCTGGCCTTGCCTCGCGTTGTGTTTTCCAACCCTTTAGCTCCTCCCACGCAGCTCTCAGATTCGTATGCTCCGCCCTCCTCCTCCCGTTGCAAGAAGAGGGCTCATAAATCCACCATTGCTGTTGAGCCCGCCTTCCTCCCCCGCAAACTTAAAGCCCTCCCCATGCAGCTTGATTCCAGCTCTGATTCAGATGACAGTGATTTTGAACCAGCTACAGAGAAGCAACTCCCGGGGTTGAGCCATTCGGGCACCCCCTCGAAGAAAGATGACCACAATGTGATGGCCTCTCTGTACAATCCAGCCTTCTTGCAGGATATCACCTCTACGGACTCAACGGAGGAGCACCTCGGTTTTCCTCCTTCTCCGCATGAACCGCTTGAGGACGCGAACCAAGGCCTGGACACTCTAGATTATGGATATATCTGCCACATTCTCGAAGAATCGCCTCCCCCCAGCGACTCGCATGACAGTTCTCCATAGAGTTCACTCTTCGAATTTCTCTGTTTACTGGTGTTAGCACCTAATTTGAACCTCGAGCTGAAAAAGGAAAATCAGGGTAACCTCAAACCACTCTTAGCCTTGTATCTAGTCCTACAAGATCAGGCGAGGGCTCTCTCCGTGGAATATATTCAATGAAGTGTGATTACAAACTGATTTTAGGCTAGGTATAATAATGGGAAAATGTTTTAATGAATTTCAGGGTTGTATGAAACAAATGGGGCAGTTTGAATCTGGGGAATTAAATCAAGGATACAGGGTATTTCATGGGGAAATGTAGGCAAGAAATTTAGCAATTAAGTTTAAATAATGATGGGATGATAAGACTGGTGAGGAGCTGAAAAGGGCATGGGAGATGGATCATTTTCAAACAGAAGAAAACATAGAGAATTGAATGATTTCCCAAGGCAGAGCATTAAAAATGGATTCTACCTATCTATCTTGAAAGCATTCAACCAGAAATGTTTATGAATGTATGGAGAACATGACAAATTTACATATGAACACAAAGGAAAGAACAAATGCTAAAATTCATACCACATGGATCCCACAAATCAGAGCTGCATATCTAATTAATTCCCTGTCAAAATATTACAATGGGAGCGCAGAGCGTCCTCCTTTATTTCCACACTATTCCCATAGTATTCCCCTTACTTACTGACTGACTACAAATGATTCATTAAATAGACAGAAATTGAGGGAAGTAGATCCACAGAAAAAGGGAGTTGTTTTACCAGCTCAAGAACTGAAATCTGTACATAGGAAGGAAGCCAACAGTATGCCCCTAAAAAGAAGGAGAAACAATACATTTGACCGCCTTGAAGATTTTGTTGTTACATTGAACGAATGAAATAGAAAATATGAAGAACAGATCCCTATTTTATCTTTGCTGTAGAAGTTTCTGTTTCATATTTAGTTTCTCGGCCTTGACTGTTTTCTCTGTTTTTCTTTCTTGAAGAAAATCCACCTTTGAAGAGAATGCCTTTGAAAAAATGAAATTATGCCTTAAATGAAGTAAAGTCCGCTTTTTTATGGAAAAATACAAAGGAAAGGATGGTGGGACCCATATGTGACCGCAAATCGCCAATCGGAGGAAGGGACGGGAAGTATCATATAATGGAGAGATGCAATGGAAACGTGTGATTGCGATTAGTGTATAAGGGAAATGGGGGAATTGCAATCACAATCGGAGATCGAGTGTAACACATGGCGGAGAAAATGAAACATATGATGCGAAGGAACAAAGGTTCATATAATGATAAATGGGAGAAATCCTTTGAAAATCCATATACTTTAAAATTTCTGCTTACAAAGGAAAATACCCTTTCTTATTTGAAAAAGCGGAAGGGATTTAGGTGGGAACCCAAAGGGGAAACACAATCGCAATCAAAATATCGGAGGGTGAGAAGGGCGAAGGGTCAAGGACATGTGGGAGTGCCGATTGCGATTGACGATGTGCGATCAATCGCATCAACGGGGGGGAAAACACAGAGGTTTTAAATACCTAATAAATCCTTTGAAATGCATTTAGCGGATTTACAAAGGGTAAAACCCTTTTTGAATGCAGCGGGGCGGAAAATTTATGGTGGGGCCCGTCAAAAATCGAAATCGGAAGATCGGGGAAGAGGGAAAGCGGGTTTAAGTGCTTTGGGAACAAAATCTGCGATTGCGATGATGCGATGGGCTGTGGGCCTTCTGATCAGGTGGGCAGATCGACGGTGCCAATGCAATCGGGAGAGCGAAGTTAATCGCAATCGGAATAATCGGGAGGGGTCAATAAGAGGGGATCGATCGGGACGTGCAATTGCGACGATGCGATCGCAATATGGGTCGTCGAACCGTTAAGGAGATCTACGATCAGAATATAATCGGGCGGGGTCAATCGCATCGGTGATTTTGTGATTGGGAGAGGTCAATTGAGAGTTATGCGATGCGATCAATCGGAAGGAGGGGATTGCGATCGGAAGAGGGGATTTATATAAAAAACTTAAAATTTTATTATAAAGTTTAAGGGAAAATGAGGAAAAAGGGTTTATTTAATCGCATCGGAGTTTATGGGTTAAAAAGGCCTTTGCAATGCGATTTATGCAATCAGATCAGGGAAAAGGGGTTTTATAAGGGAAAACTTCAAACTTTTTATGAAATAAAGTGTAAGAAGAAAATGGGAAAAGGGGAAGTGTTAGGCTATAGGGGAGATTTATTCACTTAAGCATAATTTTCGATCCAGAAGTCAGTTTTGAGATTATAATATACCGTTGGAAAGCTCTTTCCGGGCTTTTCCCGATGAACATTACTTAAAACATGATTTTATGCTGAAAATGTTGTGGAAAATGTCTCTAAAAGGCAGGGCATTGGCTTTGTGGAGATAGCAGCTTCTGAAGTGCAAGTTATTACATATGAAGACATAAAATTACATAAAAGATGATAATAAAGTCAAAGTACCATGTTTTCACCTCAAAACATGGTTTTGAGGTGAAAATTTCGTCAAGCTCGATAAAAAATTTCTTTGATTTGTGCTTCTGAGTTTATTTGACCTCCTCATGACTTTGTCGATATTTATTGACACTTGAATCATTGATTTTGACCATGATGAGACCCTAGGACCTAATGAGACCAACCCTATGACCTAATAATATGGATTGGGAGTGAAAGTGACTCATGACTGAAGACCATAGAGAGGGGAATCAGCAAATTTCACATGAGGGAAAACTAATGAAAGACCACTACCATCAATGAATCCATGACCTAATGGAATGATGAAAATTTATGGTATGGGACTCCTAATATGCAAATGCAAAAGAGTAAATTTGATCACTGATGGCAGTATGACAAGACTGACACTAACATTGGCTCCAATGGGGATGGTAGCTCCTTGGAGGTTCCAAGAACATCGTAGACCAAGTAGCCTTATCCATTGGGCATGGATTCACAATACTGAAAACTGACACAATGCAGACTGACTCTGACTCAAGACTAAGATTGAAAACTAAAATAAAACCAAACTTTACACATATCATTCAAGTTTTATAGCCTTCACCTCGGGCCCCAAACTTCAATGACTATGTACTTGAAATCTGACCAAAAACAACATGGTATATACAATGATTGTGACACATTTTCTGATCCATAATCTTCAACAGTGGTAGTGCTTCAAAAGCCTACCATTCACTAGTCCTCCAGGGCAATCTTAGCCATCCATCTCTAAAAGCAAGAAAGCATTATGTCCCCTGTATGCTGAAATCTTGTATGGTCCTTTCCATATGTTTTCGAACTTACCATGCTTCCCTTTGTCCTCATTTCATGCATCCCATCTCAACACCACATTGTCCAACTAAAACTTTTCTGCTTTGGTCTTACGGTCATAGATCTTTTTTATCTTCTCCTGCAACTGAATAGCATTCTAAGACACTTCGTCCCTTGTCTGCTGAAGGTGGATCATTTGATTGATCCTTCATTGATTATCATATTCTTCACTGCCAACCTCTTGCAATAACCTCATGATAGGAACTGTAAGTGATGTAGGAAAGACAGCATCAGTACCATAAACCAATTCAAACGGTGACATACCTATGGATTTCTTATTGCTGACTTTGTCCACCCATAACACGTTGATGAGCTTTCGATGCCAATTTCTTTTGTTTGCCTCCAGCGTTTTCTTGATTATGTTTATCAGAGACTTATTTGATGATTCTGCCAGGCCGTTGCCTTGTGGATAGTACGTTGTTGAATGGCCCAACACAATATTATATTTTTCGCAGAAATCCACCATCTTCTTAGATTTGAATGCTACTACGTTATCTGTTATAATTTTGTGAGGGCAGCAAAAACGAGATAAGATATTTGACTCTAAAAATTGAATAATTACCGTATCTGTAGCCTGCCTTGCTCGAACGGCCTCAATCCATTTTGTGAAGTAATTTGTACCTGTCAAGATTCATCGATGTTGTCCTGATGATGCGGGATGGATTTATCATATGAAATCAAGTCCCCACTGTTGAAAGGGAGCATCTACTAAAACTAGTTTCAAAGGGAGACGAAGCAGTTTCCTTTTCCCTTGGAAAATTTGACACTCATGGCAACTCATTACTGTTTTGTACAAATCTGAAAATAAAGTGGGCCAATAATATCCTGCTCTCAATACTTTATTAGTTTTAGTTTTCCAAAACAAATGACCACCACAATCACCTTTGTGAAAATCATGCATCACTTGTTGAGCCTCATATTCAACCAAACAATTAAGCAGAATACCTTCTAGGTCTTTCCAATAAAGAGCACTATTTAAAATACAATATTTGGCAGATTTAAGTTTCAGTGATCTACCTTTGCTTTTAGACATCCCTGGAGGTGGTGAAAGATGCTGGAGAACATAAAAAATATCTGAATACCATGGGGATTGTAGAAAAATATCTGAAACTGGAACAAGCAAACCTTCATCCTCATCTTCTAACATTGTTGTTATGAGATTTATATCTAAAGCACGCAGGTTTGATTGGGCCATTAGCTTTGCCAAGCCTTGTCCTTTGATCAACTTCGTGGTTTTAATCTCCAAATCATACTCTAACATAGCTGCTATCCATTTACCTCTTCTTCCCTCTGGATCGGTTTTCATCAAGACATCTTTTACTACTGCATTAGGAACATATGCTATAGTATGTGAATGCAGAATATATACTCTAAAATCCTTTAATGCCTTTATAAGAGCCAATGCTTGTTTCTCAATGATATTATACTGCAAGGCAACATCTCTAATAGTCCTACTGAAAAAGGCTATTGGCTTTTCAATCTGATCTCTCTTCTGCATCAAAACCACAACCATAGTATGCTCTGATGCAAATGAAAATATAATGAAATATTGAGTGTAATCAGGACTAATCAAGACTGGGGCATTGGACAGAGAAAACTTTACCAGATTAAATGACTTGATAGCATCGTCACTCCATTTGACAATGCTATCTTTCTTCAACATGTTAGTCATTTCTCTTAAATGTTCAGCCAAATTGGGCATAAATCTATGCAAGAAGTTCATCTTACCATTGAATGCCTAAATCTCCTTTTTGTTACGTGGAAGGTCTATGTGCTGAATTTCCTCCACTCTAGATGGATCAATGTGGATACCGTCTTTAGAGATGATATGCCCCAACAGCTTGCCTTCATCCATGGCAAACAGACTTTTCTTTGGATTAAGAGAAATCCCAAACTTTCTGCATCGCTGAAAAAAAACTCTCAAATGGTGCAAGTGTTCATCATCAGAACCAGAAAACATTGTCAGATCATCCAAATAAACAACAAGAAAAACATCCTTTTCATTGGAAAAAGAAATGTCCATTGCTCGCTGGAAAGTGGCTCCAGCGTTCTTCAGTCCAAATGGCATTTTGGCATACTGGAAGGTTCCCCAAGGTGTTGTGAAGGCAGTTTTGTCTTGGTCTTTCTCATGCACCAAGATCTGATTATAGCCTGAGTATCCATCAAGTAGTGACATCCTTGATGCTCCAACTACTCTCTGTAGAATATGGTCCATCTTTGGAAGTGGATAATTATCCTTTAAGGATGCTCTATTCAGATTCCGAAAATCTATGCACAACCTTATCTCTCCTGTCTTCTTACGTACCGGGACCAGATTTGAAATCCAGTCAGAAAATCTAATCGGGACTATGATACCAGCTTTATACAATCTGTTTACCTCTTTTTCAATGGATGGCAGCAGCTTCAGGTTGATTCTTCTCAGCTTCTGCCTAAATGGCTTCTGATCCGGCTTGATGGGAATAGTATGCTGAATTATATTTTTTTCATACACCTTCAAATCTGAATAATCCCACACAAACACATCAGAAAATTCAGAAAGTAATTTAACATACTTTTCCTTTACCTCAGGGGACAATGCTTTTGATAACTTTACAAACTTGGGCTTGTCAGCTGTTCTGAGATTCACATCTTCAACTCCTTTCTCAGTAGGCACTAAGCTTGGTTTCTTCGCAACATCATCCTGATCAAAAAGCTCCTCTAAAGGTATGAGACCTCTAGGAATTACATTGTCCTTTAGCTGCAATATGTCCATTTGATTTTCTTCGATTCCTTGATCATCAACCTCATGATCACCTTCTATAGGAGTATCTTTGAATTTTCCTTCACTCTGCAGAAAAGCATTGATTTCATTGTCATTCCAAAACACTTGCCAATACCTTAGATTATCCGGGACAACAGGCCTATGTTTGACATAAATTTCAAACTTGTTGTTGGAGTTCATTGGAATTTTCAAATTGCTTGCAGTAGTGGCAAGAGAATCAGCAATTAGATTCTGCATTTTGGGTACTGTTGCCAAAGTGTACTCAGGAAATGTCCTCAATATGTCTAGGACTGCATTTTTGTAGGCCCTCAATCGCAAATGATTTGCTTGATACTCTCCTTTTACCTGCTTGATTATCAACTCTGAGTCTCCATAGACAGAAATCCTTTTTGCATTCAGCTTCTTCAAAATTTTCAAACCTGTAATCAAAGCTTCATACTCTGCTTCATTGTTAGAGCAGTCAAAAGTCAATTTTTAAGCACATACTCTAACATTACTAGGAACTTTTTCAGGCTGGAAAACAGGGCTCTGAATCCATATTCCTATACCAACACCGTCCTTACCAACAGCTCCATCAAATTCCATGCTCCAAATCCCTTCTTCTTATTCTTCTAGATGCTAAAATTTTGCTTCTTTCTCTACTTTATCTTGATTGATTTCTGCATCTTTCTGCTGTTCACTGTCTCTTTGCTGTTGGTAGGCAGGAAGGTCAGAAATTCTTGCTGCTTTATATTTTTCCTATTTAAGGAATTCTCTAAAATTTTCTGAAATTTCAGGTATCTCATCTACTTGCACCAACTGAAAATTTTCATCATTCAAACCACCATCTGAATATAACACAAATGACTCTAAATCTATGTGGACTGCATTAATGGGATGACTAACTGGCTTCTCTTTGCTGATAATAATGTATTTCATTTTCTTCTCCCTATATAATTTTCTCAACTAGCCAAACATGGGAATGGTGGCATAAGAGAAGTCAACTTGCATGGTTCCTTTAAGTTTTGCACCCCAAGACCTAGATTGAACCATTCCAAACCGTGGTGGAACATTGGAAACAACTACATCCATCAAAACATTCTTGGCTGGGATTTGATCTAAAGATACTACCAAGTCTTTGATAAGACCAATACAATGGACCCTACCAGAGTCAAAGGAATAAAAATCATGGTATTTGCGGGTAATATCAAGTCCTAACTTCTCCATAATGGCTTTGGGCATCAAATTATGTGAGGCTCCAGAGTCCAACATAGCATTATGTAGGATGAAATCATGCAATCTAAGACTTAGGTAAAAGGGAGGGACTTCACTTTCTTCTTATTGATCTTATGTGGCTGGACCAAAAATGAGTTCGGAATAATCATCTTCAACATTTACCATATTTGCTACAGAGTCTATTTGCAAAATTCTAGACACCTAATGTTTATAAGTGCCATTTTTCACCAACTCAGTCAAGGGCATGGACACCTTCAGCTTAGAAATTTCATTTTCCAAATTAAAAGAAGGAACTTTTTCTACCTCTTTAACTGGAGGATCTTTCTTCTCTACTTTCTCTTTTACTGGGCTATGCTGGTTCTTTTCGTTTGCTATGTTGATTGCTGAAGTTGTTTTGTTGGGAGAGGGATCGGCAGACTCTTTCCCTTTCCTTTGAGTATTTGAAGAATCGTTTTTCTATTGCGGCTCTTTTCTTTTCTGAATGGGACTGTGCGGCACATCTTTGTTCCTCAAAGAGTACTACTTCTGTTGCGTTGATAAAGCGTTCATGTACCCTCTTTGGAATTCATCGGACTCTTCCTCTAACACTGCATCATTAGCCAATATGAAATCTTCATCCTTTTGAATGTCTGTGATCGCTGTATATTCCTCATCTTCTGTGAGAAAGATGGGCACACCGTCGGCTGTGAAGAAATGGTTGGCTTCAACTACTGGATCATCATCATCGTTTGTCTCCATTCCCTGAACGTAATTTTGTTGCAATGGAGTTCTGATATGCTGTTGTGGTGCTTCTTGGTCCTGCGCTCTCTGTTCTCTCTGCTTAATTTTGAATTGCGACTGCTGATGTCCTCTGAAATTCGGATTCCTAATTTGTGCTTCAGGTCTGTCTGAAATGGTTAATCGATCAACCATATTTTCGACTGTTCGGATCAGAGTATCCATATTACTATCTGAAGTAGACGCTTCTTCTTTCACAGTTACTCTTTTTTCAGCTCTGATCCGTTCTCTTTTGGCCAGCAGATTTGCTTCGGTGCTCACAGCTATCTTCTGCATGTCTTCAAGCGTGGTAGGATCTCTTTCTCGTAGCTGATATGCCATATCAGCATCGAAACCATCCGGAAACTTGAGCAAAGCTAACCCCATGGGGGACTTTAGATTGGCTGGAATAGCATTATATACAGTACTAAATCTTACACAATAATCTTGTACAGTTTCACCCACATTTCTTTTGATATTTTCATACTCAGACAAAATTTGGAGTGGGTTTTTCTTTACCTCCCATCGATCTAAGAACTGTGTATGTAACTCCTACAAGGTACGGATAGAGCCTGCTAGTAAGGCTCTGAACCACTTTCTAACTTCACCTCCAAAGCTTTGGACAAACAACCTTGTGGTTACATTCTCTGTCTCTACCTCATGAAGATCAAAAAATTCACTCATCTTATCAACATGCTGCTAGGTTGTGGTGCTTTGAGTGGCATCAAAGATAGGAATTTTAATTTGATAATCAACAAGCATATCATTCAATTGTTGAGGTAAAACCATGGGTGCATACCGAGCAGCCATGACTCGAGGTGGATTTACAACAATGTTTGTGATACTAGAATTCAAGGGAGGTGTTAATGGAGGAGTCAAAATCTGAGAATTGACTTCTGAAACTGATGGGAATGCTGATGAATTAAGGGGAGGAACCGTTGTTTCTGATAACTCTGAAGGCTCGGGGATATTGGTTACAGTGACAGATGTCTAAGGGGAATTCAAAATATAATCATCAATTGATGTATTTTCCCTTTGAACTTCGATATCTATAAGAAATTCTGGATCTAAAACTGTGTCATCAAGTGCAGTCTCAGATTTACTTCTGAACAAAGAAAGCTCAAAACACTTATCAAAATAAAGATCTTCTACAAACAACCACTCACTGGGCCAAGTGTGGGATCTGAAAATAGGTCTAGGACTTAGTGATCCCTCTTGTTTTCTGACTATTCTTGGGATGAGATTAGGATTTTCAAACACAGGGGGAGGACTTGGATCAGGATTGGTCGTTGTGTATCTTCTTAAAGCCAGTGTGGTCAAATTTCTACTTTACAAAATTTATCTCAGCCTAGCAAACTTTGAACATCATCATCCAGAGTGCAAGAATTTGTATTGAAGATATTACTGGGGTAATGAATCTTTTGTCTTAAATAGTCCCAAGTATGGTCGCCAGAAATGTTAACACCTAATTTGAACCTCAGGCTGAAAAAGGCAAATCAGGGTAACCTCAAACCACGCTCAGCCTTGTAGCTAGCCCTACAAGGTCAGGAGAGGGCTCTCTCCATGGAAGATATTCAATGAAGTGTGATTACAAACTGATTTTAGGCTAGGTATAATAATGGGAAAATGTTTTAATGAATTTCAGGGTTGTATGGAACAAATGGGGCAGTTTGAATTTGGGGAATTAAATCAAGGATACAGGGTATTTCATGGGGCAAGGTAGGTAGGAAATTTAGCAATTAACTTTAAATAATTATGGGATGGTAAGACTGGTGAGGAGCTGAAAAGGGCATGGGAGATGGATCCTTTTCAAACAGAAGAAACCATAGAGTATTGAATGATTTCCCAAGGCAGAGCATTAAAAATGGATTCTACCTATCTATCTTGAAAGCATTCAACCAGAAATGTTTATGAATGTATGGTGAACATGAAAAATTTACATATGAACACAAAGGAAAGAACAAATGCTAAAATTCATACCACATGGATCCCACAAATCAGAGCTGCATATCTCATTAATTCCCTGTCAAACTGTTACAATGGGAGCGCAGAGCGTCCTCCTTGATTTCCACACTATTCCCACACTATTCCCCTTACTTACTGACTGACTACAAATGATTCATTAAATAGACAGAAATTGAGGGAAGTAGATCCACAGAAAAAATGATCTGTTTTACCAGCTCAAAAACTGAAATCCGTACATAGGAAGGAAGCTAACAGTATGCCCCTAAAAAGAAGGAGAAACAATACATTTGACCGCCTTGAATATTTTGCTGTTACACTGAACGAATGAAATAGAAAATCTGAAGAACAGATCCCTATTTTATCTTTGTTGTAGAAGTTTATGTTTCATATTTAGTTTCTCGACCTTGACTGTTTTCTTTGTTTTGCTTTCTTGAAGAAAATCCACCTTTGAAGAGAATTCCTTTGAAAAAATGAAATTATGTCTTAAATGAAGTAAAGTCTGTTTTTTTATGAAAAAAGACAAAGGAAAGGATGGTGGGACCTATATGCGATCGCAAATCTAAAATCGGAGGAAGGGACAAGAATTGTCATATAATGGAGAGATGCAATGGAAACGTGCGATTGCGATTAGTGTATAAGGGAAATGGGGGCATCACAATCGCAATCGGAGATTGGGTGTAACACATGGCGGAGAAAATGAAACATGCGATGCGAAGGAACAAAGGTTCATATAATGAGAAATGGGAGAAATCCTTTGAAAATCCATATACTTTAAAATTTCTTCATACAAAGGAAAAGACCCTTTCTTATTTGAAAAAGCGAAAGGGCTTTAGGTGGGACCCCAAAGGGGAAACACAATCGCAATCGGAAGATCGGAGGGTGATAAGGGCGGAGGGTCAAGGACATGTGGGAGCGCTGATTGCGATTGGCGATGTGCGATCAATCGCATCGGCGGGGGGGGGGACACGAAGGTTTTAAATACTTAATAAATATTTTGAAATGCATTTAGTAGATTTACAAAGAGTAAAACCCTTTTTGAATGCAGCGGGGTGGAACTTTATGGTGGGGCCCGTCAACAATTGGAATCGGAAGATCGGGGAAGAGGGAAAGCGGGTTTAAGTGCTTTGGGAGCAAAATCTGTGATTGCGATGATGCGATGGGCTGTGGGCCGTCCGATCAGATGGGTAGATCGACGGTGCCAATGCAATCGGGAGAGCGGAGTTAATCAAAATCGGAATAATCGGGAGGGGTCAATCGGAGGGGATCGATCAAGATGTGCGATTGCGACGATGCAATCGCAATATGGGCCGTCGAATCGTTAAGGAGATCTACGGTCGGAATCTAATCGGGCGAGGTCAATCGCATCAGTTATTTTGTGATTGGGAGAGGTCAATTGGGAGTTATGCGATGCAATCAATTGGAAGGAGGGGATTGCGATCGGAAGAGGGAATTTATATAAAAAACTTAAATTTTTATTATAAAGTTTAAGGGAAAATGAGGAAAAAGGGTTTATTTAATCGCATCGGATTTTATGGGTTAAAAAGGCCTTTGCAATGCGATTTATGCAATCGGATAGGGGAAAAGGGGTTTTATAAAGAAAAAATTCAAACTTTTTATGAAATAAAGTGTAAGAAGAAAATGGGAAAAGGGAAGGGTTAGGCTATAGAGGAGCTTTATTCACTTAAGCATAATTTTCGATCCAGAAGTCAGTTTTGAGAGTATAATATACCGTTGGAAAGCTCTTTCCGGGATCTTCCTAATGAACATACTTAGAACATGATTTTGTGCTAAAAATGTTGTGGAAAATGTCTCTGAAAGGCAGGGCGTTGGCTTTGTGGAGATAGCAGCTTCTGAAGTGCAAGTTATTACATATGAAGACATAAAATTACGTAAAATATGATAATAAAGGAAAAGTATGAAAATTTCATCAACCTCGATAAAACATTTCTTTGATTTGTGCTTCTTAGTTTATTTGACCTCCTCATGACTTTGTTGATATTTATTAACACTTGACTCATTGATTTTGACCATGATGAGACCCTAGAACCTAATGAGACCAACCCTATGACCTAATAATATGGATTGGGAGTGAAAGTGACTCATGACTAAAGACCATAGAGAGGGGAATCAGCAAATTTCACATGAGGGAAAACTAATGAAAGACCACTACCATCAATGAATCCATGGCCTAATGGAATGATGAAAATTTATGGTATGGGACTCCTAATATGCAAATGCAAAAGAGTAAATTTGATCACTGATGGCAGTATGACAAGACTGACACTAACAACTGGTTTATCTGCTATATTTGTTTAGCTCTGTTTATCTTTTTTTTGTACTGCTACTAAGGTTGGTTTCCCGCTATGGGCAGCATGTTATGGTTGGATTTTCAAGGTTGGTTTCCCCTCTAGGGGCAGTCTAGTTTTGGACAGTAGCGTTTTGCCTATTCCCTCCGTCATGGATTCATCCATTTCCGAGGATGAGAATTGTAACTCTGGTTTGACTGCTTTTTTACTTACAAAAAAAAAAGTATTAGATTTAGTTTCAAAATATTTATAATAAAACTAAACTTCGTAATTAATTTATAAAAATAAAAGGAGCTCATTAATTTTAGATATAGTTTTAAAGTTACCATAATATAACCAAATTTCATAATTTACAATTTATAAGAACTAAAAGAAACTCATGTTTATCATGTTTTGGATAGATTTGGTGCTATACTAATGCATTTCTTGATGTGAAGTCACTAATTCAATTCCTTACTTGGATTGGGGTGATATGTTGGACATGTTGAAAAGTCACCAATTCAATTCCCTACTAGGATTGGGGTGATATGTTGGGCATGTTGAAGATGTAGCCATAAATTCCATAGTCAATCCTAAACATTTTATGCTTTTGTCATTTTCAAGCATATTTTTCTATGAGTTTTAGCTAAAATCTCACCAAAATTATTGGAATGACATACTTGATTTAGATGCATAAAGAGATTTTAGCATATTTTCCTATGAATTTTTAGCTAAAATTGTTAAAATTATTATATTTGTCATTTTCAAGTATATTTTTCTATGAAATTTTCAAAGCTCTAAATTTCTTTATATATTCAAAAATACCTTTGAAAATAAAAAAATAAGCATCTCACCAAAAATAATATCCCTAAATTATAATAAAAAAAACAAAATTGTTAAACAATTAAACTCCACCAACTTAATAAGCTCATCAATAAATATATTATAAAAACACCTTAATTTTATAATAAGCTTCTTTTTAATAATAAAAACCAAGTAATATAAAAATGTAAAATTCTAATTTTAAAAAACGTTATTTTATTAAACTTAAATTATAATAAAATTGTTTTTTATACTCGAAGTTTTAAATTTATTCTTATAGATTTATATTTTTAATAAAATTATTTATTATAAAATAAATATATAAAAGTCTATTTATTTTATATATTTAAATTGGAGTTATTTGGAATAATGAGAAGAAAAAATGAAATCCTTTCACGTAGATCCGCATATTATTATAAGTTAGATTTCATTAGCTAGAGAAACATGAATAATTAAGAGTTTTATTAAACAATCATGTTATGGCCATGTTATAGTTATTTTTAAATAAATGGGAGTAGTATAAGGAAAACAAAAATATAAAATAGTTATTATTTATTTAATTGTATCACGTTCAGCAAACCAATAACAAACACGATGAACTCTTGACAAAATCACCTGATCTTAATAAAAAATAAAAAAATTAAATTAAATTAAATTGTTAACTTGGTCTTTTCCTAGTGCCAACATGGACCTTATAAAAATAATAAGAATGCATCTTGGAACAATTTATTTAATTTAAATTTAAAAATAAATAAACATAAAAAAATGTGTATTAAAAAATCATATAATAATTTATATTCATGGCAATTTTCAAAAAAAAAAAAAAAAAAAATATATATATATATATATATATATATATATATATATATATATCAAAGTTTACTTATCAAACTCGGTTACCCTTTTCAAATTGGAATGAATATTTGAAAATTATACAATAAATCTAACCATATACTTACAAAAATTCAATTTCCTATTAAAGAAATAAATCTTATCAAATAAGTGGAGGAATCCTTGTTTGGAAAGGATAAGAGATTGGGCTTTGAAAATGAGTACACCCAATGTGATATTTTTCAATAATATTGGTAGGTGAAGGAACAGGAAAGCACAACACAAAATAGCCATCTCATAAATATAAATTCTCTGCAAACCTCCCAACTACACTATTTGGAAAGCAATTGGCAAGATATTTTGAGAAGCATGAAGAGATGTAGAGACCACATAAAAAACAAAACCCTCTAAGGTAGCTATCCTATAATTTGTCTACTACCCTAAGCACAAGATTCACAAGGTGTAGATTATACATGTGATTGATAGAGATGGGTGACTAAGACACATGCTTGACAATTCAAACGCTTTATGCTAAGTTGATATCTTAGGGCTCTCTCAAATTCTCGATGGGAAAGAGTTGATTGCGGGAAAGTAATTGTCGATTTTGAAGAGGAAACATCGTTGATTGTAGGAAATTAAACGAGTGACTATTTTTTCCAAAGCAAAATCAAAATCCTTACTACTTGTACTAACCACAAAGAAAAATAAGATGAAATGACATGTGGGACAAATGGATGGTTAATGTAAATGGTATGTACTTTGCATGTTGGTTTTTTTCTTTATTCTATGTGTAGTGATGTAACAAATTTGTGAAGGAGAGAGAATTTGCCCCACCGTAAATTTGTATTTAAAATTAATCAACCATATGGTTAGTAGAAGGGTTATTGTGTTTGTGTACACCTATTGAGATGAGGAGATAAGATTTTAAAGTATTAAAAGCTATTTCAAGGTACATAAGAAGAGAGAGGACTTTTAAAATCCTTAAAATAAGCTATTTCAAGGTACATAAGAAGAGAAAGGACTTTTAAACTCTTTAAAATTATTTTAAGGTGCTAAACACAATGTATTTTATTATTTAGTTTATATTCACAAATATAATAATTATTTTAAGGTACATAAGAAGAGAATAAGAAGAGAAAGGATTTTTAAATTCTTTAAAATTATTTTAAGGTGCTAAACACAATGCATTTTATTATTTAGTTTATATTCACAAATATAATAATTTTTTCAAAGGGTGAGGTTGGGTGAGTTAGCATATTTACCTCACAATTAATTAACCATAATATGGTTAGGTAAGCTAGCATATTCACCTCATAACTAATTAACCATAACCATTATGTTAATAGGAGAGTCCTGAATTTATTTAAACACTTCATTGATGTAAGTGTTATGATATGTTGGGATTTATATGCTAACAAAGACCAAACCTCACAACTGATGTGGGATAACACAAAAGGAGAGGAAATTTTAAAGTTGTAGAAACTATTTCAAGATGTCTAACATCATGTATCTGGTTGCTTATTTCTCACATGCATATTCTCATACACATCCCATAGAGGAGGAGAGGAAGGTTGAGCAAGCACACATGTTCACCTCAGAATTAATCAACTATTATGTTAGTAGGATGGCCACTACTACTATGTACTCTCCCATTGGCATAAGGATCATAGTATGTTGAGACTTATACTTTATCATGGACCATATCTCACAAACCAAGTGGGATGGCATATAAGTGTAAAGGAAATTTGAAATTTTTAGAAATAATTAGATAACACCAAACAACATGTTCAACTATGTATTATCTTGTTAATTATTCGTTGTTTATTTTATTCAAATTCACGTAAACACAATCTACGGAGGGAGATGGGAAATTGATTAAGCTCACATATTCTTTTTTTTAACTAGAACGAGTATTTGTATTATATAATTTTGAAGCTTGTTTGCAGCAAATACATTAGACATTACAAAGCTAATTTATCATTTTTTTCCAATTGTTTTCTCATTTCCAATGGAATACGTGATTATCCCGAGGAGAATATATCTAAGCAACAAAAAGAAGGGTTTTGTAGGTGAATACTTTACAAAATTTCCCAACAAACACAAAATTTAAGACACATAACGTTACTAGGGATTTTTTTTAATAGACTTCATCTGCCATTAAGGAATTATAGCAGACTTGATTTGGACATTAATCTTTAATTCATCTATCTCTAATTTACACCCCTCATTAGCATATTTGTGTGATTCTCTATTGAAGTCTCTTAGAACATGGAAATAAGCTTTCAATGTGATATCTTTCATAATTTTCTTGATTCTTTTCATGATGCTTTCCATAGATTTCTCCTTTGGTAGGGAGCCTTTGACTAGATGATGAAGGATTATGAGCGAATCTCCCATAACTATAAGTGTGTCCACCTTATGTTCTTTGGCTAACAAAAGTCCCTAGTAGAGATCATATATCTCTGCTTAAATATTTTTCATATGACCAAGACCCCATGAGTACATGAACACTTTGTCCTCCTCGAGGCCATAGAGTGCCCCTGCCCCTTGTACCACCCTTGATTAAACTCACATATTCAACCCACAACTAATCAACAATTATTTTAGTTTGGAGGTCACTATCTATATGGACTCTTGCATTGGCATAAATATCATTGCATATTGGGTGCCAAACATGGTGATCTTGTATATTATTCACACACCCACACAACATGACCGAAAAAATTAATTTTAACAACCTTATAAAAGAAAAGAATTGAATGGCAACAAAAAAATTATGTGAATTAAACCTTTCTTAGGTTGTTTAGATGTTGAATAATTGATTTCATTGCTTGATGCTTCTTTGGTAAGCACAAAAGGAGAGGAAAGAGAGGCGACCAAGAAAGTAATGCACATCTTTCTAAATTTCTTGATTTGTCAACACGCACTTATATACATGAATTACGTAATATGACCTATTAGCATTGTCACCTTATATTTATTAAAACAATGTAGATAAATCATAACATTGGATCTATTAAACCTAAGAGGGATAAAAAAATCAGACAAAAACCTCTTGATACATAAAATATTGAGTTAAGATGGATTTATACTGGTTTATGTTTTATTTATTATTTTTTAAACAATAATCAAGAGCTTTATATTAGAAAAGGTTGCAACCTAACCATCCGATTGTGTAATACAAAACAAAAAGAGAAAGGTCAAAGTTAACTTCCCAAATTTCCAAGTTTGCATTGCAAAGAACTTGCAAACTACCTATCCACTTACAATTACTATTTCTTCCTTGTTATTATCTACATGAATAAATTCTTACAAATTGATTTCATAATAGCATACAAAAATAGAACACCATTTTTTATTAAGATGAACAATTATCTCCACTTTGAATAGAGGTGAATCTAAGGTGAACTAATGACCCAAGTGAAGGTTTTTTGTTTGGTAAGTTAGGATATCTATATTACTTCGGGAAAAGAAGCATTACATATGCTACAGGCGAGGTTGGCAAGTTGCGCTTAACCAATCCCAACCTTAGTTGCTCTGTTTCAGGGCTACCTCCGTGGAGGAAACCAGTCCAGAAAGTACTTGAGATAGAAAATTATAAAATGCACAGCAGCGTTGATGTATCTAGATATTACAAAATATGCAGAAACAAGGGTATAGCTTGAGATGCCCTGGTGGTAGCATTCTTGACAAAAACCATGGAGGAGTTGAGCAGCTACGCAATCCTCAATCTTCATTTTCATCATCATCTTCATCATCATCTTCATCTTCATCTTCATCTTCATCTTCATCACTATTGGGGACTTCCTCCTCTATGTAGCAAGCGTACGCCTGCGCAGTCGCCTCCTTAGAGTCTGCCACTATACGCTTGGGTTTGGGGACAAGTGCACAGAGGATGGGGGACTCTGGATCCTCAGCGTCAGGGACGCATGTCCAATTGCCCTCGGATTCCATAACCCAAACATCAGATTCATCGTCTTCCTCCACCTAAGTCGGCAGCAGATCAGTCTTGCGAGGCAGGGGTTGCGCCTGGTGCGTGATGGTAGATTTCCGGGGGCCACACCTACCTCTTTGCATAGCTTGCACTGGAACTTCTTCCTCCTGCTCAGCATCGGGGCTTTGTCTTGCAAAAATTCCAGAGGAGGAGCCTTCAACAGAATCCAAATGGTTGTCCGCTCCACGATGGTAATGTCCGGGGAGAGCCCCTCTCTGTCCACCTTGGATGGTTCTCTGACACAATCTTGGAGCCATTGCACGATGGGGCAAGGGAGAGGCTTCAAGGGAAGGGTGCGCAACAGGGGGAAAAACAATGTCGAAGACAAGGGGAGTGGAAGGGAAAGGGAAGAGGTGCGCAAACTGGGAAGTCACAGCCCAAGGGGGTATGCGTAGTGCAACGTTGAGTACAGGGCTGCGCAGTGGTCTGGAGTTGGGGGAGTGCCAAAGCAAAAAAAAGGAAAGGCAGAGGGAATTTACTGTGAGTGTCTTGGGGCTGAGGGCTCATCCTTTTATAGGGTCATGGACACATGCGAGGGGGGTGGCAATGAGTAAGCCTCGCGCGCAGCTGCGTGCCATAACCAATTTCCTGAGCAAGCTCGAGGGAAGAGTGATGGCTGATAGACAGATCAATCATGTTAATCATTTATGGTGATTGTTGCAAGGGGGTACCCTGGAGAGGGTAGCGTTGTACTCAACGTCTCATCATCATGCCTTATCCTGTTTGTCTCGTCCGGATGGTTAACGGTTTGAGGATCCGCAACAGGGGAGGCTCTGCGCAAAAGATCTTTGTCCTCAGGGGCATGGGAGAGATGATTGTCATTTTTGCTAGTTATGTCACCCGCATCCGAGGGGAGAAGATCCTTTTGAATGGGAGTATGAAATTCATGTCTTAAGGAATCCTCCTCAACCTGAGTAAGGTTGGAATGATATAGCTCACAATGGCTTTCCACCCCTTTGTTCGCAAGGAGATCCGCAACTAAGTTTTCTTTCCTTTGCACATGGAAAAAAGTGATAGCTCTGTGATTGTGTATCAGCTGTTTAGAAACGTGAGCCTATGTGCTAACCTCTAGCTGGTGGATACCTTTGAGGACATCATTCCTTGGAGGATTCTTGTGGCTGCCATAATTATAACTTGTGAGTCTCCCTCCATTTCCAGAGGGGAGTAATGAGACTCAATTGTGATTTGAATACCCTGTATAAGCCCCTCCAACTCCGCAGAATTGTTGTTGTCCCATCCCATATTACCGAAGTAAATCTGGAGAGGCTCGCCTTGAGAGTTCTTGATAATACCTCTGAATCCTGCATTTCTGGGATTGCCTTTAGACGCACCGTCGAAGTTGCATTTGAAGAAGCCATTTGGGGGGGGAGGGGGGGGTTCCATTTTTCAGGGACAAGGGTTCTACCTACACTTCTAGGATTGATATCTAGGGGGTGTTTATACTCATTTGCCAATTATTCCATATGTGACGCTCTGCTGCAGAGGTGGGAAGGTCCTCCTGACTCCATGTGTCTAAGGCCATAGTTTTAGAGAGGTTGTCGTGTATCTGGGCCCAGATCTGCTCTGATGTTGAAGCTTTATCTTTGAAGATATGGCTATTCCTTTCCTTCCATATATTCTAAATAAGGATACCTGGAATAATATGCCAAAGTCTATTCAGGAGAGTGCTAGTGTAAGGATTGTCCGTCCAACTGCTGATGGTGTTGATGATGTTGCCCCTTACTCGGTTGGAACGACGACATAAGACCGCAATTATGTCCCACAAGTAATTAGCAGTAGGACATTGGTCCAACAGTTGATCGATGGTTTCCAAGTTTTCCCGACATAGGGGACACCTAGAGGGTCCTACAAACCCCCTCTTAAAAATATTCTCCCATGTGAGAATGCGTTGTTTACTGAGCAGCCATAGGAAGGTGGCTACTTTAGGCCAGAGACTAGTCGACCATATCTTTTTCCAGATCAAATTTGTTGGGCATGGATTCTGCTGATGAAGGATGTTGTAAGCTTCCTTGTTGGAGTAGTTTCCACTCGGCATATGCCCACGGCAAAGGATGTCAGGTCCTGGTCGAACTCTGATTTTTCTTTTGGTGCTTAGTTCCTCCCAAATGTTTGTGTAGTACTCATTGTTCCAGTCGTCTTTCCATCTGTCCGTGTGTAGCCATTTCCTATAACCTTGGGTTGTGTCATCTGTCCAGAAGTCCTGTACATTCTGTCTTTTCCTCCCTTGCAGAGCGGCACTCCATATAGGTCTGGAGAAGATGGAGGATAGACTTGGAAGCTGCTACCAGGAGTCCTCCCAGAATCTTGCTTGAGTGCCATTGCGCAGCTCCCATAAACTATGGCTCTGTATCATCTGCTTTTGGCTGCTTGCTTCTTTCCATATTTGGGATCCCCCAGAATCTAAGTTGAACCAGATGAGGTCCTCCTTGGGCCATGAGTGGGCATACTTGACCGCCCATAGATTAGCCCATGGAGTGTTGGGGTTGGAGACCCATTTCCACCAAATACTAGCTCCCATTATGTTGTTGTTGTGCTCAGGGTCGCGTAGTCCTAACCCCCTGACTTTTAGGAGTGAAAACATCCTTCTAGTTGACAAAGGCCCATTGGTTTTTCTCTTTGGTGCCACCCCATAGGAAAGATCTTTGCAAATTGCGCATGGCCTTGAGGACCCATTTGGGGGCTGCCAGGTCCGAGAAGAGATAAATGGGGAGGAATTGCAAAACAAATTTGATGAGAACTAAGAAGCTTGCAATATTGAGGGTGCGATGGGTCCAATTGAATAGCCTAGTTTCCATTTTGTCCAACAGGGCTCGCCAGGAGGAATGATTGATGGCGGAGTCAATAAGAGGGGCTCCTAAGTATTTGGAGGGAAAAGAAGCGATGGAAAAGCCTAGGATACGAGCAATGCTATGCTGAGAGAGAGGGGGGTTGAAAGAAAAAGATCTGCGATTTATCAGGGTTGACCTCTGTGCCTAAGGCTTCAGAGAAGGAATCTAGAAGATATTTGAGGGTGCGGGCTTCCTGGACCGAGGGGTAACCCATAATCATATTGTCATCCACAAATTGTTGATGGGAGGAGGGGGGCAGGTTGTGGAGGGGTAAACCATGCAGGGCACCAGACTGGATGGAGCTTTTGAGAAGGCGACCTAGTCCTTCAGCCATAATGATGAAGGTGAAGGGTGAAAAAGGGTCCCCTTATCTGATTCCTCTTGAGGGGTTGAAGGTTGCAGAGGGAATACCATTGACCAATATGGAAATAAAAGGGGAGGTGATGAGACTCATGATCCAGTGTACCTAGGTGTGGTTGAAGCTGAAGGCTATGAGTACATTTTTTATATAGTCCCAGCTGAGTTTGTCAAAAGCCTTGGAAAGATCGATTTTGAGAAGCATACCAGGCTTTTTGGAGGTTTTGAGAGAGTGAATGACCTCATGGGTTAAGATAATGCCGTCACAAATTTGCCTGCCTTCAACATATCATGTTTGCTCCGGGGAGATGATTATGGGAAGGATTTGCTTCAACCTATTAGCGATAAATTTGGAGATTATTTTGTAAATGACATTGCAGAGATTAATGGGCCTGTACTTACTTGGTGAGGATGCATTGTCTTATTTTGGAACCAAAGTAATGAAGGTGGCATTAAGAGCTGGAAGAAGCCAGTGAGTGGTGCGCGATTCCTCCACTATGTCCCAGACTTCGTCTCGGATGGTGTCCCAGAAGAAGTGGAATAAGTTGGTGGTAAATCCATCAGGACTTGGAGCTTTCCATGCTTTCAGCTGGAAGACTTCTTGTTCCACCTCAGCTAGGGTGGTGGCTATGAGCAGCAACCTGTTGTGTTTGTATGTCATCATCTTGGGAATGTGTTGGGTGATTTTCCCAATGGCCTCATGCCTCTGATGATTAGGTTCTTGCAGTATGTTCCTAAAGTGGTTGCGCAGCTCCTTAGTAATGTCCTCTTGTGTTTCCAACCGCTTTCCAGTTTGGTTTTTGAGGACAGTGATTCTGTTATGCATCCTGTGTTGAATGGTGGATCGGTGAAAGAATTAAGTGTTTCTTTCTCCCTCTTTAAGCCGACAGATTCTTTATTTTTGTCTCCATAGGATTTCTTCCTAGCTCCTCCTTTCTTCGATCTGAGTAGTTAAGGCCTTCTCCTGACTTTCAGACTCGGTTGAGCGTCCTTCCTGGATAATAGTTTGTTGCAACTTCTTCATTTTTTCTTCTAGCTCTTTCTGGTCTATGAAGATATTGCCAAAGGTTGATTTGTTCCAGATCTTCAATTTTCCTTTCATAATTTTCAGTTTTTTTCTGGAACTGGAGCATCTTAGTGCCTTGTGGGGGTACTAGGGAGGTCCACCATTTGGAAACCATTTCCTTGAACCCTGGGTGCCGGATCCAGTAGTGTTCAAAGTGAAAAGGTTTGGGAGCATGCTTGCCTGGTCATAACCATTGAAGTTGTATTGGCTAGTGGTCAGAGCCTACAGCAGGGATGATGGTAGTAGCTATATAACCCCCTAGATGGATGAAGTCTTCTATGATGAGGAATCTATCCAGTCTTGAGGCTATCTAGTGGGTGCCTCCTCTTCTATAATTCTAGGTGAAGATTCCATTGGAGGTTTGAAGATCGATGAGGTGGTTTCCTTGAATGAAGTTCTTGAATCCATTACTATCCAAGTCCAAATGCATCCTTCCTCCTTTATTTTCCTGTAGATTTGTTATCATATTGAAGTCTCCTCCCAGGAGCCAGAGTGGAAAGGCTCTCTGTTTGTTGAGTTCCACTAAGTTATCCAGAAGCTTCATTTTCTGATGGATGTTCTGGGGAAAGTAGACATTTGTGAGCATACTATGGATATACGTGCCAATCAGGTGAAAGTTGGCTTGGATAAAGTGTTTGTTGGCATGAAATTTCTCTAAGGAGATGATTTGGGGGTTCCATATGACTTCCAGGCCTCCAGATGCACCGTTGGCATCAACCGCTATTGTATTGCTACCTTTCCATATTTTTTTGAAGGTTGTATCTAGAGTGGAGCTATAACATTTGGTTTTTTGCATGTAAAATATTGCAGGGCATTCCTCAGTAATTATTTTCTTTATTATCCTATGCTTGGTGGGGCTATTGAGCCCTCTTATATTCTAGGAGATGATCTTCATTGGATGGGATTGGTGGTGTAGGCGAAGAATCTTGTCAACTTGGGGAATCGCCCTGAATCCACCATTTCTTGGCCTATTTCTATTGTTCTTTGTAGAGTTGTTTTCATGCCCCTTTTGTGGGACTCTTTCATGAAGTATTTTGTGTTTATGAGTATGCCCTCCTGAATACCAAAAGAGGGGAGATACTGCGCTCAGGCTAGGATTTCTTCCATCTTTTGGACCTATTGCTTCGATATTGATTTGAAATCCTTCTTATAGCAAGCATCCCCTAACCCTATGAGATCCAGACCCTCAAGGTCAATGCTTTTTGGTTCTTCCTCCATGGCTTCTGGGATCGTCTCCGTAATATGTTCTTTGCCTTTTGACGCAGGGTTTTCCCCTGCTTAGCTAGCGGTTTGAGGTTTCAGGAAGGTCTCAAGAGGGACCTTGGTCTGTTGAGCTTTTGAGGACTGGGCCTGATCTGTGAAGGTGTGCCCGGCTTCGTTGACTGGTTCATTTTCGTTCTCATTCAGCTGATTTAAAGCTGTGAAGCTATTGCTATTCACAGGTTCTTTTTTATTCTGATGAGAGGTGGTTCTCCTGTTGTGCCTTTTCTTACTTACAACCTTCGTGAATCCTTCTACCTCCTAATCGTTGGATTCCTTTTTAGCCACAATTTTTTTTTTAGGGGACAGTCTTTGAAGAGATGCCCATGTTGGTGAAACTTCATGCATCTGAAAAGAATATGCTCATAATCTACAGTTTGTGTCCATTCAAAATCTTCGTGCAAAAAACTTACCTCACTTGGTAGTGGTTCTACCAAGTTCATGTAGATGCATATGCAGGCATATGTTGCGTAACGATTGATCTTGGTCTTCTCTGCGATCTTGACGAATTCCCTTAGGGCATTGCCTATGTCTCTGAGGGTCAACTCATCCCAATAATCCTAGGGGAGGGAGTAGAGTCGAATCCAAACCGGAGCCCATGTAAGATCCTGTTTGTCAGGGTTGAATCGCTTCGTCCAGGGTTGGAGGTATAGGCCTGCAGTGTTGAAGAAATAGGGGTCTCCGTCCATGATCTTGTCTTTATCTTCAATGCATGTAAAGAGCACATTGAAGAAGCCCTTAGCATACATATGTAGGTCAATGTGGCCTTTGGGTTTCCACTTCGAAGCTATCCATCGTCACAATGCTTTTTCAATGGGCCAGAAGCCCATGAACTTGCCTATCAGCACGTGATCCTTCATAAACTGGATTCTGCCATTGATGCGATGCATTAGGAGCTCAATCACTGTTTTTTTGGGGTTCTTCGGAATGCATGTTGCTGACTTAGTATTCGCTTCTTCTGCTGCTGGTGTGTTTGTCTGTTGCACTGTGGGAGTCACCCATGTAGTTTCATGAGACGAGCCAAAGTTTTGCTGATTGACAGTATCAGCCCCTATCGCCGCCCCTGTGGGAGTCGGTCATCGGTGAGCCTCAAGCTGTCTAGGATAGGGATCAAAGCCTAACAGTCCGGGGATGGAGGTCTGCCTAGGGCAGCCAACGCGGAATTCCTTAAACCCCAGGTCATGGCGGTTGGCCTGGTGTAGAGCTCCGCTAGGGTTTTTCTCGGGTTCTATACGAAATATTAATCAAAAATCATAATGTCTTGGAGACTCAAAGTTGGGTACCACAACATTTTCATTTGAACCAAGTGAAGGTTGGATTCCATCTCTTTTTTTATTGATTCCTGATTTGATTTCTTTCTCATTGTAAGAGGAGGGGAAGGTTTCTTCAAAGCTATACCATTTTTTGTATATTTGATAGATGCAAATATATAGATGTGTCGCACCACGAAGTGCATTTCCTCCTAGCACAACTTCCTTACTACTCCCAATGGTCGATTTTAATCCATACAAGAGGGAAAATTAGCATGCTACATTGAGGGTTTATCCTAACCACGAGTTTCCTACCCTTCCATATAAATTCTCAAGTTGTTTCTTAGATTGAAACTTTTGGAATGGAAATATCTAGATCCATAGTGTCTTGGATGATTCTAAGCACCTTTAGGTCCCTCTTCCTATGTTTTTTCTATTATTTCATTTTCCATCTCCAAGTCTTCTAGTCCAAGGGCTTCATAGCTATTAATGGATGGGATGGATTTGTTGATTTGAGTTTTATTTGATTGTTGAAATCCATTGGGCTTCAAATTTATATGCCTTTTAGTTTCCTACTTGAATGAGTCATGTGTTGGACAAAGTGCTGGAGATTGTTGGACATAGTGTTGTCAGTGATTGGCACCTGCAATTAGTCTTAGAGATTGATGTTATGCAGTCATTGATGTCAAGGGAAACATCAAGCTGATTGTTTAGGTCATTGGTAGAGAACCATCATTTTTGAAAATGCAGCAAGATGATGGAGCTTAGTGAAATGAAGTTGCCTTCACTAAGTGGGCCCGCAGGCAAATTCTGGCGCAAAGTCTATTTTTAGACTATGTCTATTTTTAGACATATGGAGCATGGTCCAGGGGTTGCAATATGTTATTCTTGGAGTATTGGTCATGTTGGTAAAAATAGATGGACCTCTATTTTTTTACCTATAGGTCGAAGTCTATTTTTAGACTGCCTATCCTAAAAATAGGGAAGTCAAATATTATTTACCCTTAATAATATTTGGACTCTAAACTTCAGTTTACTCTCTTGGAGCACTTCAGTTCGAGCTACAGAAGTGGCTCATGCATCCGACAGAGGAATTACGCTATTCCTAGGGTTTTGGTGAGCTCATGCATGGTTGACTTCAGTTAGGACTTCAGTGGTAGAAGTTTGGTGGAGTTGATGAGACAGTTGGTGGAGTTGTGTTCGGTTTAACTTAGTTGAACTAGTGGAGATTAGTTTAACTAGCTAATCAACTAGTAATGAGTGGAGTGAATTAAATATTATTTAATTCACTAATTATTAACTCATTATTCAACTCAAGAACACATCAGTTCACTACAGTGCATGGACAGTTCAATGGAGACTAGTGGAAGAGGTAGATGAAAGGGTTGAGATAGCTATCAGTTGTGACATTAGTTGGGCATGAGATTTGCACCACACTTGGAGGAATTGCCCATGAGGATTGTGCTGTCAAGCCAAGGAGATTCAAACCTTGGATCTCTGATTAGACCAGCCTTGGTTGCGCAATAGAGGCAGGCAATTAGTGGATGATTCTTGAACCTGTGACTTGTTCAAAACCAAGCTAGTTTGTGTGTAACTTTATGAGATAGTACTGAGTATTTGTGAGGAGTATTTTACTATGTACTGTTACATGTTCTCTCCATTAAATAGCTGAGGGTTTTTAAGCTATAAGCTTTCCCCATACATACTGTGTAATGTGTGTGATGTTTTGATGATCTTTTGATCACATACCGCTTGTTTTATTTCCGCATGTGTGATGATCTAAGTGGAAGAGATTATGTGTTGCATATGAATTCGAATTGATATGTGATCAGGATAATCTCGGTGGATAATTAACCATTATTCAGCAAATTTCTACATGGTATCGGAGCTATTGAAGCAGATATTGATCATCACAGTGATTACAAACTTATTTCGGTAGACAGAGTCTGCATGCGGGCCAGGTAGCCTCTGGATCCATCCTTTCCTTTGAAAGGTGATATATCCAGTAAATGCCCCTGCAGTCGATCTCTGTGCTAGAAATAATTTGTTCTCATAGATCAAGGGCGGTTGAGCTTTGAGTTGGAATTCGAATTTTGTAGCAGTTTTGTTTTCTTGGTGTCGGAGTTGAAAATGTCTTTCAACGGTTTGCGACTCGAATATGCTCTTGAAGGTAGTTCGAATTATGTTGCATGGAAGGATCGCATGGAGGCAGTATTAGAAGATAATGGACTGAAGGAGTTCGTGGATACGGATGTCCAAAGGCCCACTGATCCTACTGAAGTCGAAGCATGGAAAAAGAAGATGGCGAAATGTCGAAGGATCCTGTTGGAGGGCGTCAAGGATCATATTGTATCCAACCTGCATGGAAAGGCTTCTCCATATTTAATGTGGAAAGCTTTGACAGATCTATTCCAGAGTAAGAGCGACCAAAGGAAGCCGGCGCTCAAAGATAAGCTCAGGAACATTAAGATGGAGAAAGGCGACAATATCGCCAAATACCTCACGAAGTTCGCTCAATGCAGAGATGAGCTGGGAAGTGTGGGGGTGACTGTCGAAGACGAGGACATGGTCGACCTGGCTCTCCTTGGTCTTCCGAAGGCTTGGCACTCATATCAAGATAGTGTCAATGGTCGGGAGAAGCTGCCGGGATGGGAGTGCCTTTGGGCGGATCTCATGCAGGAGGAGATAAGGAGGACTACTCGGGATGGATCTTCATCAAAGGGAGCTGATGAAGAAAATTGTGCTTTGGTTGCCAAAGCAAAGAAGGGGAAGGGTAAGAAAACTTCTCATTCCGGTGCAAAGGGAAAGAAGTAGGATATGGCGAAAGTGAAGTGTTTTCACTGCCATGATCACGGACATTATGCTACCAATTGTCCAAAGAAGAAGAAAAACAAGAAAGCGGGAAGATCTGCAGATGGAGAGGCTTTGGCTTCACAGTTCGAGCTTGAATTTTCACTGATCGCGTGCTTGGTTTCAAGTGTGATGGGATCGGTGTGGTTCTTGGACAGCGGTGCGTCATTTCATATGACGGGAGATCGGGAGTTGTTCTCATATCTGGAGGACAAAGATTTGGGTGTGCACATCGAGATGGGCGATGATGGTAGATACAGTGCGACTGGTATCGGTACCATATCCTTTCAGAGGGAGTCTGGTAAACCCTTTGTATTGAAGGATGTCATGCATGTACCTGGATTGAAGAAGAACTTGATCTCTGTAGCGATGTTGGAAGATAAGGGGTATGATGTGGTCTTCAACGAAGGAAAAGCCTTCCTGCGCAGTAAGACTACTGGAGAGACCCGAAAGATAAGGGTTCGAACCAAGAACCTTTATCAGTTGCAAGTAGATGGCTGCGCAACAATGGCATGCAAGGCGGGAGAAGTGGTGAGCCGGGATGATGAGGGCGAACTGTGGCACAAGAGATTGGGCCACCTTCACCATGGAGCTTTGAAGATCCTGCAGCAGATTTCTACTGGGCTTCCTAAGGGCACTCTTGCGCAGTCAGATCAGTGCAAGGGGTGTACTTTGGGGAAGTATGTGAAAGCCACCTTTCACGAGAAGGATAGTCGCGCCACGACGATCCTTGAGAGAGTTCACACAAACGTGTGTGGTCCTTTCTTAGTTGCTTCGACAGCAAAGCACAAGTATTATGTGATCTTTGTTGATGATTTCTCTCGAAAGTGCTGGATCTTCTTCATGCAGAAGAAGAGCGATACATTCGTGAAGTTCTGTGAGTTTAAAGCACTAGTCGAGAAGGAGTCGGGGAAGAAGGTGATTGCTCTAAGGAGTGATAACGGTGGTGAATTCATCTCGGCTGAATTCAAGGAGTTCTGCAGTGCAGAAGGGATTCAGAGAGAGCTCATCACACCCCATAACCCACAGCAGAACGGGGTGGCTGAGCGGAAGAACAGAACGATCGTGGGTGCTGCATGGGCAATGTTGCATGATCAGGGCCTACCCCTTCACTTGTGGGCTGAGGCATGCAATACAGCAGTGTATGTGCAGAACCGTTGTCCTCACAAGGTTCTTGGCATGAGTACACCGGAGGAGGCTTATTCTGGCAAGAGGCCCGATATTTCCCATTTGCGGATTTTTGGTTCTCCTGTCTACATGCATGTGACGAAGGATGCGAGAAGGAAGCTGGATCCAACTGCTGAGGTTGGAATATTTGTGGGGTACACTGATACACCTCACAACTATCGGGTGTATTTATCAGACAGTCGAAAGACTGTTGTGCGACGGGATATAAAATTTCAGGAGGAGAAAGCCATGCAGTGTTCGCTTGAGAGGGAGCTACACTTGCATGCAGATGAGGAGCCGTTAGTTCCTAAGGAGGAGCTTCCGGATGTGGATCAGCCACAAGAGGAGGTTCAGGAGGTGGAAGAAACCACCCAGGCAGCGCCAACCATCAGAGGGCGCATGCGCACTACAGAAGCCGAGCGACTGGCTCGGGATGCAGAGAAGGTTGTAGGACCACCTACAGCACAGCGCAGACAGAGACAGTCACCGGATCGGTACACTGGATACATGGCTCTTATGAGTCAATGTGTTGTGACAGAGCCATCCTCTTTTGAGGAAGCTGTGGAGGAACCCGCATGGGCTGATGCCATGATCGAAGAATATGATTCGATCATCAGGAACAGTGCATGGGAGATTGTCCCAAGACCGGTTGGGAAATCAGTGGTAGGTTCGCGATGGATCTACAAGGTGAAGCAGGCGGCTGACGGGAGTGTGGAGAAGTACAAGGCGAGATTTGTCGCCCGTGGGTTCTCACAGATCGAGGGGATTGACTATGAGGAGACTTTTGCACCTGTCGCAAGGTACTCTTCCATACGGACGATCCTTGCTCTCTCAGCGCAGATGGGGTGGCACATTCATCAGATGGATGTGAAGACCGCGTTCCTCAATGGAGTTATTGAGGAAGAGGTGTACATAGAGCAGCCTGAAGGTTTTGAGATCTTCAGCAGTGAGTCGCATGTGTGCCGACTCAAGAGAGCACTGTACGGGCTGAAGCAAGCACCTCGTGCTTGGTACACTCGGATAGACAGCTACTTCACCGGGCTTGGATTCTCCAAGAGTGAGGGGGATCCAAACCTGTACCAGATTGTGGTGGAGGGGAAGCTGTTGATCATCGTACTGTATGTAGATGATCTGATTTTGACTGGCGATGAGCAGTTGATACTTTCATGCAAGGAGGATCTTGCACGAGAGTTTGAGATGAAGGACTCGGGCATCCTTCATTATTTCCTGGGATTGGAGATTTGGCAGCGTAGTGGAGGACTGCTTGTTTCTCAGGGCAAGTATGCTCGGGAGATTCTGGAGAGGTTCAACATGCAAGGCTGCAAGCCTGTTGACACTCCTCTTCCTGGTGGTTGGAGGAAGGAGGATGCTACTTCAGCGGAGGTAGTGGATGCCACTGTCTATCGACAGTTGGTGGGGTCGCTTATGTATCCGGTCAATACACGACCCAATATATGCTATGCAGTTAACCAGCTTTCGCAAGCTATGGTTAAGCCTACCAAGCTCTTTTGGAAGGCAGGCAAGCATGTATTGCGCTATATCAGAGGCACATCGAGATATGGTCTATGGTACAAACAGGAGGATGGAGCGAAGCTTTCTGGCTTCACTGATGCAGATTGGGCAGGGAGTCCAACGGACCGGAAGAGCACTTCTGGAGGAGTTTTCAGCATTGGGTCGACAACAGTTTCCTGGTACAGCAAGAAGCAGAGATCCGTGGCACTCAGTTCAGCAGAGGCCGAGTACATGGCAGCTAGCTTGGCTGCATGCGAGGCTATTTGGATGAGGAAGATCCTCGCAGGATTGTTCAGGTTGCATTTGGAGCCTACAGTGATCTACTGTGATAACCAGAGTTGCATTAAACTCTCGGCTAATCCAGTATTTCATGATAGGTCCAAACACATCGACATCAGGTACCATCATATCAGAGATTGTGTTCATCGGAGAATCATGATGCTTTCATATGTTCCCACGGAGGATCAGGATGCCGACATCCTGACGAAGGCGCTCACCAGGAGCAAGTTCGAATTCCACAGAGGCAGGATAGGGGTTGCAGATAATCCATATCTTGCCGAGAGGGAGTGTTGAGAATGCAGCAAGATGATGGAGCTTAGTGAAATGAAGTCGCCTTCACTAAGTGGGCCCGCAGGCAAATTCTGGCGCAAAGTCTATTTTTAGACATATGGAGCATGGTCTAGGGGTTGCGGTATGTTATTCTTGGAGTATTGGTCATGTTGGTAAAAATAGATGGACCTCTATTTTTTGACCTATAGGTCGATGTCTATTTTTAGACTGCCTATCCTAAAAATAGGGAAGTCAAATATTATTTACCCTTAATAATATTTGGACTATAAACTTCAGTTTACTCTCTTGGAGCACTTCAATTCGAGCCTTGGAAGTGGCTCATGCATCTGACAGAGGAATTACGCTATTCCCAAGGGTTTGATGGCATCATGCATGGTTGACTTCAGTTAGGACTTCAGTGGCAGAAGTTTGGTGGAGTTAATGAGGCAGCTAGTGGAGTTGTGTTCTGTTTATTTTAGTTGAACTAGTTGAGATTAGTTTAACTAGCTAATCAATTAGTTATGAGTGGAGTGAATTAAATATTATTTAATTCATTAATTAGTAACTCATTATTCAAATCAAGAACACATCAGTTCACTACAGTGCATGATCAGTTCAGTGGAGACCAGTGAAAGAGGTAGATGAAAGGGTGGAGTTAGCTATCAGTGGCGACATCAGTTGTGCATGATATTTGCACCACACTTGGAGGAATTTCCCATGATGATTGCGCTGTCAAGCCAAGGGGATTCGAACCTTGGATCTCTATATAGACAAGCCATGATTGCGCAATAGAGGCAAGGCAATTAGTGGTGAGTTTTGAACCAGTAACCTGTTCAAAACCAAGCTAGTTTGTGTGTAACTTCATGAGATAGTACTAAGTACTTGTGAGGAGTATTGTACTGATTTTGTTACATGTTTTCTCTATTATAATATACACAATAGCTGCGGGGTTTTCAGCTATAAGCTTTCCCCATACATACTGTGTTAATGTGTATGATGAATTGATGTGCTATCGCTTGTTTTATTTCCGCATGTGTGATGATCTGAGTGGAAGATATTATGTGTTTCATATAAATTCGAATTGATATGTGATCAGGATAGTCTCAGTGGATAATTAATCATTATTCAGCAAATTTCTACAATCATAGTAGCAGAATAATTGAAGAATCCTTAAATAACATTATGACTGTAGCTAGTGGATATATGGTTCAATGGCATGTTTGTTGAAGGCACTTTGTCTATAAAAGATCAAGTCAAATGCCCTTGAGAACTGCATGGTTGGATGGTCCTCAAAAATATATGTCGATGGTATATGATAGTCTGTAAAGCTCCTAAAGGTTGTGGAGTTATGACCAGTTGAAGTAAGGTAGGGTTCCATGGGTCTCATGGTTCCACAAATTCCATGTCATCATGCCATGGGAGCCTGGCTGATGGTGAGTGCGTGGAGGTAATTGTCACGTGGTCCTGTAGTCCCACGAATAACAGATCTTGAGAGATGAAACTTTCCCCATTAGATGTTGGAAATATTTACGTCGTGCCCCGAGCAAGTCAAATATTGAGTTAAAGTGGAAGGCCCACTAGAGATAGAGGTCGAGGGATGGATAATTTCTCGTCAACAAACATAAAGTTTCATGTCTTTCCCCAAGAGCATGGATGAAGGACACAAGTGGTTTTTGAAGGAGAAACACCATTATTGATGAACTCGAGAGACAAAGAGAAGTACATCAAGTGACGTAAAAGCTTCACGTCCTGCCCCGAGAGCTGGAGGATGTGTTATGTCATGATAATGGAGAGGGATGCAAACAAAAGCATGGTGATGGTGATTCTTCCTAAGCATGACAATCAACACAAAATTTCTCGCCTTTGTCATTTTCTGATAACACTGGAAAATGTCACAAAACAAAGATCTTCAGGATCTCTCTCCTATAGAAGATGACTTAGTAAGGTGACATATGGTACTCCCCCATTAGATGATGATAACGAATAGGAAGGTGATGTGTCAATAGGTTGATAGCATGTACCAAGCACAAGAGAACACATGGAAAAATCCTATTGGTTGACTAAGATATGTGGCATAATAAGCCCTTGATTATGGACATGTGGCGTAATAAGCCCTTGATTATGGACTCAGGCATGTGACACTGATGAAAGGGCTGAGACTTTAATTGATGTACAACTAAGGATTTGGTGCCAAATCTCTTGACAAAATTAAAGAAACAATTGTGCAACTAGTTAGTTGAGAAATGTGAGAATAAGGGATCTGATCTCATAATTAGAAGTGATGGATAACAACCAACTATGTACAATCTTAAAAATATGGATATTGTGTAAAGGACGGTAAGGTTCAGAAGAGAAATGTGAGATGTGAGGGACTGTAATTGGTGAAAAAGGGGAGGTTAAGATTCAACACTCTATAGATACAACAAAGTGCCAAAATTATAGAACTGTAAGTTCACAAACTGGATGTGAGTTAAGTTGGTGATGGAGTACAATATCAAGCCAAAATAAGTTAATTGAAGTTCTCTCTCAAGCCCAGTGTGTAGTAAGTGAAGCTACTATTCTCGAGTAGTGTGTAAAATGCATGAAAATAAAAGAACATAAGTGAAGTATCTGCAAATGTGAGATAACTTGTGTGAATGTGTGTGGAGAAATCATAGACACATAGCAACATAACATGATAGCAAGTGAATTGTTGAAGTTTAATGCTATAGACAAAGGTAATGTGTATGCCTGCAGAAGATTGAGAAGCTTGTAGAGGCAAAGGAGTTTTAGAGGAGAGTTTCCTATGCAAGGGCAGTAAAATCAAAGAAAATTCAAATAAAAAAAATGCTATTGGTAATCTCAGTTTGAAAATCCCATGAAATAGTAGATAAGACTCGCAGAAGTGGGTTGGTGCTTACATAGATCTGAGGTGGGTACATCTAAGCAGGACAATGCTTGTTGATATAAGGGGGTTGGAGCTCCATGTGAGTTGGGGCTTTTGAAGATTGATGTAAACAAAGTTGATGCTTATACTTTACATCATAATATGGACAAAGCTTTTGTAGTTTTTCTCCTACAAGGGTTTCAACATTAAATCTCTATGTCCATATATGATGTGAATGTCTTGTTGCAGTGTATATTTTTCATATTGATGAATGATTGTTTAAACAATTGTAAAAATTTGCAATCATTGATTCAACCCCGTCAGTAATTCCTGATTCCTAACATGATGCTCTATTACTTTGGATGGTTTCAAAGGTTACTTTCGAGGAGGTTGAGACTCTTGATTTCTTGGCAAGCTCTTAACAACATGTCCATACTCATGAAAAATATAGAAAGGTAGTCACTCATAGTCTAGTGCTTAAAGGTAGGTCTAACTGTCCATGTTGATTTATGCCATCTCTAGAAGACCCTTCTTTAAGTCTACTTCCACAAAATATTTGGCACATGAATATATATTTCCTATTGGCTTAGGTTAATTAGTAAATTGAATCAACTTGTCTCTAATGGCTATGAGAGAGGATTCATTCTAGAAAATTATAAGGTGATATGACAACCTCACTTACACTAGAGTTGTAGAGATCTCCATTTCCAAGTTAAAGTTAAGGGATCAATGTGAGAGAACATTCCCCTTGATCCCACGAAATAGTGATTGGATCTAAAGATCAAATCTCACTCCTCCTTACCATTGAAGATAAAAATAGAAATCCATGACCACAAGCATAATAAAAAGCCCTACCTTGGATCTTGGGAGCATAATGTCTTATTATCCAAGTGTATATTACTCAAGCATTAGGCCAAATGGCAAAGAACTTTCCTATTAACACTCGTTGATACACATAAAAGAAATTTATCCTTTGCTACGAAGATATAATGTTATGCTAAATAATGGCATCTGTGCACTTTAAAAATTTTCTCTACATTGGACGCTTTTCACTGATTGATTTAAGGAAATTGAACAAAAAATTAAATGCCTCTACCTTAAACTGAGACGAGTCTCTCATTCTATCTTC
The DNA here is from genome assembly GCA_034641835.2 of Pinus albicaulis. Lineage (NCBI taxonomy): Eukaryota > Viridiplantae > Streptophyta > Pinopsida > Pinales > Pinaceae > Pinus > Pinus albicaulis. The sequence continues at coordinate 1,536,378,083 of CM076581.1, forward strand.
AAAAATACCTTACAACAATAATGTCTAAAGTTCTAACCAACCTTAGCACTTGGCTAAAGAATGACTTAGTTACGACTCAAAAGGACTTTAAGCTCAAGAATGATGGTAGCTAGGGAAATATTAACCATAAAAAGGTTCAACTCATCACCTATCCAAATCATCATTAAAAATGAAATTTCAAATTTTGGATCTATAGTGATGTATGTTACTATTATATATGGTCAACATTCTTCATATACCAACCTAGATCTTTCTTAACTTCGGATCTACCAAGTGTCAAGAGGGATAAAATCCCTTGAGATGCAAACCTCTTCTAGAGTGAAAAGAGATTTGACCCTTCTATGCTTTTGGTAGATGTGGAGCTACAATGGATCTAGGTTGGTTTAATTCCCCCCTTTAAATAGGCTATATTCTACATGAATAAAGTAGGTTCTCATACCATGTAGTTATTTTTATTTTAATGTTATTTTTTTAATAATTTTATTTTATTTTGACCTAGTAAAAATGTTTTTGCATAGAGTTATTTTAATTTTAATTTTATTTTCACCAAATTAAAAAATGAATAATTTTATTGATGATTTCAAAATCTTATTTCTGTGATTAAAAAAATAAAATATATTATATTAAAGAATATTATGTTATTTTAAAAAATAAAAATATTACACTAGATCTTAGACTCTTGTAATCCATAATGATAATGGGATTGTCTTTCCTAATTTAGTTAACCTTTAGAACCATCTAATGTTAAAAATATTACGTTTTAAAATATTATATTCAAAATGTAGAGTCCAAATTTTTTTATTTTATTTTATTTTATATTTAATTTTGATTTTGATTTTTGATTTTTATGTAATTTGACTAAGTCAATGAGTTAAACATGACAAGGTAAGACATTAATCTCATTGGAAAGTGCCTCTCCTTCAAATATTAAAACAATTTTATCTTATATTATAAAATGTGTAGTAGGAAAAATGGTCTTTTCGTCTGAATTTAATAATACAATTTCAAGCAAAATTGTAATTTTTTATTATTTTCACGGCTTAAATAAACTTGTTTTTAATTTTTTTTAAAACACTCAAACTTTATAAATTAAATAATTTAAAATTACAACGAAATCTTTATCACAAATTTCTATAATAAAGACCAAAAAAAATATTCTATATATTAATTATTCTACACTCCATTAAAAAAAACAATATAATTAAATTTAAAAACTTGAATTGGATTCAAAGCCATGTCCCACTTTCATGGCCTTGTAAAGCCACTATTACCGCTAGTTTGCGAGTTGTTAAACCATCACTAACATTAATTAATTTCCTTTTTAGTTAATACTTTTGAGTCAAAGCCCCTCAACTTTTCTCCATCTATGGTACAATCAAAATTAAACATCTCTTCCAGCACGACTGCTAGAGTACAGGAGTTGTGCACAACTATAAATGAGGAGGAAAAAACGGTTTTGGAAAATATTAACCGCGCGTACTTTCAGAAGGAAAACGTTATAAACAGTTTCTGCTATCATGTGACCATGGCTTAACAATCGATTATTATTATTATTTACGATGTAATGTACAGGCTGTATCTTTTATTTTAAAAAAGGTCTATGGGTCGAAACTCGGGGCGGCACAGCTGAAGAAGGAGCGCTTTAACGCCGTGGGCGGCCGAACCGGCGACCTCGGATCTTTACTACCAGAAAAGTAGACACATCACAAAAATCATTTAGAAAATCAGACGAAGAATATTTAATGATCTGGAGACCCTTTCCTCTTGCTCCTGTCTTCACGGTTCTGGCGAGGCAGCATTGATTACCTAATAAAGACAAGACTGACCTTAGACCCCAAAATATACTATTACTCGTTTTCCATTGGGTTTTTGAATTGGATTGGAGTACCTTGGCATTTGTTTGTTCGGTGGGTTCAGTAATTCTGCCCCGCTATAAATTTGCTCTTTCATTCAGATCAACAAGCCGGGTCATTGAGAATTTCGTGATATGCTCAACTTATATATATCCGTCCCAGTGATCTCGATTGAGTGTTGAGTGAAGAAGCATACACAGCAAACAGAGATCAACGACCTTCATTGGCCGGATCCCTGTGCGCGTTGTATGCTTTGGTTTTGTTGTAGGAATTGGAGGTGAAGGACTCATTCTCTCGTTTTAATTGAGTGAGCAGGACAAGTATTTTCACATGTTCACCTTCGGTCGACGGAGAACTCAGCCCCGAGCCTCAAGATCCCCGGGCCTCATAGGTAATTTTGCATGCCTAGTAATATCCAAGGGTCTTGATGCTTGTTTGTTTGATTCCTTCTGTCAATGGTTTGTATACAAATCGCTGCTAAAATATATTTGTTAACTTGGGTTGAAATTAGTCATGTCGTTTGAATGAGTTCGTATGGTTTTTGTTTTGTGTTTGTTTGTGTGTTTTGTGAAAATTTCTCCCACTAACCCTTTTCAATATAATGCTGTCATGACAGTTTTTGGAATTATGATGTTGCTGCACACTCCCCAAATCATGCCAGAACGTGGGCACCTAATAAGTGCACAGTCCCTTTTCTCTTTTTGAGAAACTCACTTGTAGGTCAATGTCTGCACCTCATAACATGGAGTTCCTTTGGCTTAGGTGCAAAGTCTGATTGGTAGTTATTATGCCAAAATTGCCCCGGACATGTACCTGGATTGCATCCCTGTTTGGGGCATGTATACCATTAAGGTGGGACAGATCATAGCAATAATTGAACCATGGTAGATGGCTTAGTATTCTTGTTGGCCTCACCTGTGAAACAAATCACCATGGGCTTATATAGAGTTATGGTTAAGCCTGAATCTAACAAACTCAAATCACAATGTCTGTGATTTAGAAAGTTAACATCACGGAGGTTAGATGCACTATATTTGTGTTGCTTGCAAGATTCTTTCAGTGGAAGCAACATTAGTAGAGATGGTTCTGTGTCAAAGACATTGAGTTGTCAAAGACATTGAGTAATCATTAGGATTGATCATTGTGCCATCTTTGATCTCAAAGCTTGCAGTTTGTACTTGTGGATTGACTAAATTATTAAGGCAATACCCATATTCCATGAGGATTGATGGAATGACCAATTTCACATGATTTTGAATAGTCTACTTAGCACTTAATGTATCAGGTGATGCTCACATGGCTGAAGAAGTGGGATTAAAATTAACAAAATGAATCAAGTAGCATCAATCATCAGCTCTAGAGCTTGCACTCCAGTAACCATGAATTCTGGAAAGGTTTTTCATCCCAGGACTCCAGGATCAAGTGTGTTTAACCTTTAAGTTTCCTCCCATAGTCAAATCCACTTTGCTTGCTACCTAACTTAAAGCAGTGATTTATTTATGCATGACTCAAACATTTGGGATATCATTTTGAGCAACTAGTTATTCATGGGTCTGTTCTAGTTGTCATAGCTTTTTGTATTGGAGTTTCCCAGGTGAATTCATTTTGCAAAATAGCCTTTTTATTGGTTAGAATCTATGAAATTTCAAATAATTAATTTGATGCAAATATGTTTACAGGAATGGATCATGTAGATTCAGGGCAAAGACATCATCACATTGCTAAAGTTCTTTTGGCGGGTTGTCTTACCATTTTTTGTATTATTGCTCTGAGACAGTCATCTGGTTTTAATGGCTCAGATGTGGTAAGTACACTTAGTCCTTGTATAACTCTTTTTTCATCGAAGTTTGAACATATTTTTCTCAACCAGTTTATGATGGTTACGATATTAATCATGCATTTGATCATGTAGATTTATGATATTATGTTGGGAAACTGAGTGCTTGTTGGATCTTCCTTACCTCATATTTTGTATCATTAAGCAACTTACTATACTCACAGTTTAGTGTGATTGATTTAACTTTATATCTGTTTATGACAAGTCCGAAGGACATTCTTCTAATGTCTTAGCAAAGTTAAAATCACTAATGAGGAAAATCCTTAATAATTGAATAATTCAGATTGCAGATAAGATAGAGGGTGAGATCTAGATACAAATCTCCTATAAGTTAAGAACCTTATTGAAAAGCTGAACGGCCCATGGCCATCTTTTGCGCCCAGGTGGAAGAGGCATGTTACTTTAAGAGTATAAACAGACTTAATGTGTGTAATGCTAATAAAAATCCCAAATGGAAAATAAATGAGGCTTTCATGTCTTTTGTTTTTATCCCTCTCGGTGTTTAATCAATATGCAGTTAAGATGGATAATAGGAAGTGCTGTCTACTTGGGTTGTAACGTGGAAGGCCAATTAATATTCATCTTCTTGACTTATGCATTCTTTCAAATCAGCTTTTACCTTTTGACAGAAGATCGTGGCTTTACGCGGGCAGGATGTAGTTAAACTGTTGACCAGGGCTGGTATCTCTTAGATACTTACCACTAGGATATCATTCTTAGAGCAGAAACATACACCAAGGATAGTACCACCTTGTGTCAGATTGTACCTTTAAAGGAAATTGCTGTACATTTTTGTTGTCTTCACCGAGCAGTGGTGAACAGGACATTCAAAAACATATAGGTAAAATGACTCTAGCAAAATTTCCCAATAACATGCATAATCTTGGCAATGAAATTCTTTAGCAATGATTATTAATGACACTCAGGTTGTTTACTTCTGTATCCTCCTTAGGTTGAAGATGTTTCGACTCTGTAGAACTTGAGCAGTGCATGATATTACGATCTGATCTTGAGAGAAATGAATAGAGGAAATCAAGGCTTGTCTATATCAAGGGCATTTTGGGAGAAGTCAGGTGTAATCCAGCTCAATGTGAATGAGGCGTCTAAAATAATGTCTGTAATGCTAATAAACTAAAATGAAATAAAAGTCAAGGTTCATAATGCAAAAAAACAAAAAATAATAAAATAAGAAATAAAAAATAATCAAGCATGTATCCATCTTAATTTTGATTTCTTTAAACAGTAATAAGTTATATCTCCATTTCCTTTTGATCCTTCTGGGTGCTTAATAGAGCTGGTGTTATGATTGGTCTATCCTGAATTGAATGAACATCAATCTATCTATCTATCACTTGCCACATTAGGATCTTATCTATCTATCACTTGCCACATTAGGATCTTGATCAGTGATTTCTAGATCCTTATTCCAATATCAATATGTACTTCATTGTACGAGTCTTGTATTCTTATATTGTACTCTGATTCACTTAGCAAAAATATTTCATATGTAATATTGGATCTTTAAACAGTCAAAGGTGTTTCATTTTTTTTTTAACCGAATACTATTTGTTTCTTGTTCCAGTTCTCTAGGCATGAGCTGGGGGTCACTCATGTGCTAGTAACAGGTGGTGCTGGTTATATTGGTTCACATGCTGTTTTTCGACTTCTAAAGGATTCCTACAGAGTAACCATTGTGGTATGAGTTGCTAGAAATGTATTTAAACAATGTAAAATAGTAGAACTATACCTCCGCTTTTATGGTTTATGGTTAATTTTTTAATGTGTGGTGGTCTGAATTTTTAATACCCTACTAATTTCAGTAAATAATAGATTTCCTTCAATATGACTTGGAAGTTGGCAATGATACTGGAATTGGAATTTGACAGGATAATCTTTCACGGGGAAATCTAGGGGCTGTAAAGCTTCTTCAAGAGCAATTTCCAGAACCGGGAAGGCTGCAGTTTATTTGTGCCGACTTGGGTGATAGCAAAGCGGTATCCTTTAAATTAGACTTTTTTTTAAGTAATCTTTTGAAGTCGTTTGTTTATCATGCTTCTTCCGATACTTATCACTACCTAACTGCAATGCAGGTAAATAAAATATTTGCAGAAAATGCATTTGACGCAGTAATGCACTTCGCTGCTGTGGCTTATGTGGGCGAGAGCACAATGGATCCTCTTAGGTATATATTCCATAGCTTTAGTTCATTCTGTTTTTTTGTGTGATTGTGTTGATTTTCAAATGAGTGCATCGAATTATGAATATTGTTTGAAAATAAAGTCTAAATCTTTACAGTACTAATTTGGGACAGTGTCTAACTCGTTTTTTTATAGGTACTATCATAACATTACATCCAATACATTGACAGTATTAGAAGCCATGGCTGCGCATGGGGTGAAGAAACTAATATATTCAAGCACATGTGCAACTTATGGGGAACCTGCCAAAATGCCTATTACAGAGGAAACTCCCCAGGTGAATTGCCAGCATTTTTTCAGTTAGTATGATCTCTATGTTTGAGGACATGTTATCTTTTGCTTTCAGAATTCCATAATGTATTTTAATTGTTCTAAGGGAAATCAACCTTTTGATTTATGCTTTCAATATGTTTCAATCATTAATACCGTATAGCCAACCTGTTGCAGGTGCCTATAAATCCATATGGAAAAGCAAAGAAAATGGCAGAGGACATTATCCAAGACTTTTCAAGAGAATCAAACATGGCTGTTATGCTATTGAGGTCTGGCTATAATTCTGATAACCTTCATCCATCTTTCTAAGAATGGAATCATTTATGTAGACTTGCTTTTTTAGGATATCTAGTTATATTTTACTCCAAGGCAATGCTGTCTGAATTATAGCCATTATGTTTTATGAAAAATGCACCATTATTTTGAAGAAATATTCAGTTCCATATCATTAACCGACTTTTTCAAATCCAGGTATTTCAATGTAATTGGTTCAGATCCAGAGGGCAGGTTAGGGGAAGCACCAAGGCCAGAACTTCGGGAACATGGGCGAATCTCGGGTGCATGTTTCGATGCAGCAAGGGGAATTATTTCTGGATTGAAGGTATGTTTTACATAGTAAGGTGCAAAAGGTTTCAGCTAGTGAGGTGTTAGTTATATTTTTTTTTATATAATATATATTTGTTAGTTGTTATATATATATATATTTTAATTATAGTAGATAATTTAAGATGATTTTATTGTGATTTTTATTAATGTAAATAGAGAAAATATAAAATTCTTTATATTTACTATATTTTGAGATAATGTTACCGAAATATTAATTAAGATTGAGGTTTTTCATTTTTGTGTAGTTAAATATTGTCAATTAAAAATATGACACATAATTATCTTTGACTTTTATAGATTCAATTTAATGATTATTGTCAATCCAATTTCTCAAAACTCTATTGAGTTTTGAATTCGAACTCATCAACAATAAATTTTCTTATTAAGTCAGTTTTAAACCCCAAATTTACTCTTAAAATTATATATAAATTAGAAAGATGCAATTTATTTAAGGTTTCTGCAAAAGAAAATATTTTAACCAAATACATTGTCAAAGATCTGGTATGTTATACAGTTTCCTTATAACATATTGGTTGGTCTTTTTTAAAGCATTTCAATCTAAAAGGTAATTCCGATTCTTACTGCATCTATGCTTACAATTACAAATGAAACTTAAGCGAAATAGATGAGATGTGGACCTTTCTTGGGATGCAATAAATCAGTAGCATCCAGCTTTGTCACTTACAATGCCTATTCTTAACAACGCCTAGTGTTAACATTGATGTTGTTGTTCCTTTTTTCACAGTAATACTGTGATTCATGAGTGGGCTTCTTTAGATACATATTCTCTAATTTTATTAATTCTAAGAACGATGCTATTAATGCATCCGTGCCATAATTTGATCATTAAAGTCCCCAGAGCTGGGTTGATGAGTTTTGTGTCCTTGATTCATCCCGTCTGATGGTCCTGCCCAACTAAGAATTCAAATTTTTCTTTTCTTTTTCTTTCGAGGGAGGGCCCTGTATAATCTATTCCTTAAAAGTCAAAACCCTTAATATGCATCCTAAAATCCCAGAGGCTAAAACATTGCTATTTTTCTATATTTATGGGGGTTCTCCATGTCCAGGATCTCATATCTTTCCATTCCTGGAAATTTGGGTGGTCTCTGCAGTTGTTCCTGACACTTGTCCTCCTTGTCCTCTTTTTACAACATAGGTGTTGATCTTCTTTGGAATCCAGTACTGATTCCTTCACATGCATTCTGAGAGATTAATTTAGTAACATGGTCTAAGTAACGTAGAGGGCAGTGTACAGAGTAAATTTGGAACTTCGAAGTTTGTAGGGCTATCTTTTTTATGCAAAATCTAAGACAACAAGTTTTTACAGATTTGGAGTCCTCAATTAACGCCTCGAAGCCTGACTTGTTAGCTGAATTATGTTGTATTTAGAATTTTCACTATTTTTTCTTGTAGTCTGGATAGCAATCCCACATTAAACATTAAGACCTGTCGGTAACTGAAACAGTGATTGAAATTATTAACATCAATAGATCACAGCTTATTCATCATATAGATGACTTTAATGGTGCTCTCATCCTTTTGTCAATGCAGGTTAGAGGAACAGATTATAGTACTCCTGATGGTACCTGTATCAGGGACTACATTGATGTGACAGATTTGGTGGATGCGCATGTGAAAGCATTGGTTAATGTTCGTCCTGGTGAAGTAAAGATATACAATGTTGGCACTGGAAAAGGTATGTAAGTCTGAACGTAACTGTAATTCTTGGGCATTGTTTCTGTTGTGTCAGACCTGAGCACTGGCCTGATTTATTTTGTAACTTTTTGTTATCTGTATCGTTTTGATGTGCACAGGCAGGTCAGTCAAGGAGTTTGTAGAAGCTTGCAAAGCTGCAACTGGAGTCAATATTACAGTAGAGTATCTTGGTCGGAGGCCAGGAGATTATGCAGAAGTATATAGTGATCCTTCCAAAATTAACCGAGAGTTAAACTGGTCTGCAGAATATACAAATCTCAAGGAAAGCCTTACTGTAGCCTGGAAATGGCAGAAAGCACACCCCAATGGGTATGGATCATCCCCTGTACAAGTGATTTGATTTTCCTATGTGGTGCACAGTTTGATATCTATATGCTGCAATTCATTGTTGAAGGAAAAGCAGTGCCCTTGGTTATTCCATATGTGGGAACATGCCAAATCTGATCGTATTGTACAGTATATGAGGAAAGTACTTGCGGGCATCTGTAGCAAATAAGAGTAGTTAGGATATTTATTGAGCTTATTTTGCCTCTCCAGCAAGGATGCTGGAGCAGCATTTTTCATTATTTCACAGCTGAGAGGTACATAATCTAAATAGAGATGGAGATCCTATTGATTTTTTATGTAGTTTTAGAATTGGTCAATAAAAGTTAGTTTTTGGAATTCATTTGGTATCTATTAAAAGCTTGGAGCCTTCAGTAAATCATTTTTCAAGTGGAAGCATAAGGTTCAATATATTATGCAGTTTTAGAATTGGTCAATAAAAGTTAGTTCTTGGAATTCATTTGATGTCTGTTAAAAGCTTGGAGCCTTGAGTAAATCATTTTTCGTGGAAGCATAAAGTTCAATATATTAAATGTCAGAAAACTGGAATCCCTTGCAAGCAGAACATGGTCAAGTTTCAAACTTTCAATGGAATACTATAATTGAACCAGTGGCAGAGTAAATCAAGTGTTCAAAACTGGCCTTCAAATATGATAACCAATCCCTCTCAACTTAATAAATCTGGTACATATCATCTTAAAATATTGGATTTCAACTGGGAGGCCTAAAACTTGTATTAAATAATTTAGTTATTATATAACTTCATAAAATGGTACAAACCCATAGTTATTTGCCAAATCTTTGAGTTTGGAGAGATATCTGATAAGAAATTTGTGAGTGTAGTTTACTTTGATAATGACCAAGAGGAAAAGAAGCCGCTAGTTTGACAAAAGGAAGACAATCATCGGCAGAAATTCAGTTGTTTGTTATTTCATATTATCTGTTGTCTTCTCCCAGGGTGACACCCTTTGTGATATCCATTTGACTAAACTTCATTCTTGTCAACGAAGTACAAAGTCATGCAGAATTGGTTGAACAATATCTTCTCAATTTTTGAGACAAGTTATGATTGTTAGCTCCAGAAGTGGTCAATCCCATCCCAATGAAGGCGTGTAAAAGGGTATGTGGTTTTTTCCATCTGTGCAGAGCTTAGGTCAAAGACAGTTTTAATGTTGATTGGAAAAATGATATATCTACATGTGATATCTTGACAAATTTAAAATTCCTGTGAGAAAAGGCTGTTAGAATGCAGGTTTTCTGGAAAATATCTCAGAGAAGTCAACATTTTGAATCCTTAATCGGAGTGAAATCAGCATTCGAAATGTTGACTTTTCTGAAAAGATAAATACTAGCAAATTCTCCCAAAAAAAACCTATAATCTATGGTTGGGTTACAACCCATTTTTGTAACAACCCATTTTCAGTTAACATAGTATCAAACATAGTAAAAATAGTCTATTCAAGAAAACTAAATACTATGTTTCTCTATGATCTTCCAATGTCATTATTGATCCAGTTTATTATAGCTTTATTAAATCTAAACATCTTTAGAACTTCTTCAAGAAAATTCTTTCATTTCACCAATGTATCTGTTATATCCATTAGGACACACATTTAAACATTCTTTGATTGAAAGGCCAATCAAAAGTTTCAAAGTCAAAATTAGGTTATGGATCCATTTACTTTTAAGCCTTTCAAGTCTTTTAGGCCATTATTGATCCATTTTATTCTATTTCTATGAAAACTAACCCCTAAAAACTTTTACTTCCAACCGTCAATTATCTCTATTATGATGAACATTTCAGCATTCTTTTAGAAGGCCCAACCATCTCCATTATGATGGACATCTTAGCATTCTTTTGCGGAAAAACCCAACCAAAAGTAGTAAAACTAAACACCCTAAAAACTTTTTCAAGAAAATTTACAGATAACTGTTAATTATCTCCATTATGACGAACATTTCAGCATTCTTTAGAAGGCCCAACCATCTCCATTATGATGAACATCTCAGCATTCTTTTGTTGAAAAACCCAACCGAAAGTAGTAATCTTAAGCTAGAATTATAATATCGATCACTTTATTAGTGATTGACTACCATTATTTACTATGATCTTGGTATTTAATTTGTTTCCATATTGCAATGAGATATTAGTATAACGCTGGGTTACCTGGTCTCTTGTTTTAAAGCTTTTAGTGTATAATTAGTTATCATGTTTTTTTGAAAAATGTTATCTGAATTACAATAAACTATGTGCTTTATATTTGTTTATATACCAAGTATTTTAACATAAGAGAATCTCATGTCATTATAGACTAAGCTTGCAGATATAAAGATTAAATGGATAACAAAAAATTAAATAATAAGAAAAATAATTTAATTTTACGGTTATGGCCAAGCCAAACACTAAATTGGTGTATGAGATCCCATGTTTATGGACAATGACCTACCTCTGCCCATTAATTTGACTACTAAAAAGTTTAGAGATGTGTATACTCTACCCTCTAGATTTTAGCCTAAAAAGTTTATAGATGTGTAAACTCTACCCTCTAGATTTTAGCCTATGATCTCTTACAAGGGAACATATATTCTTAACCATTAGGCCATCTCAAGATGGTACACAAGACTTGACATTGAAATTGTTAACAATATCTATTTCAAAATTGAGAGAGGATGTTGTTTACATCAACTTGGGCATTTACACTCCAAAGCTAATTTCTAAAGGTGCACAATAGGAAATCGTGATATTACATTTCTTGCAATGTCGTAAAATTGATTCTAATTATCAAAATCATACAATTTGTTTTGTTAGATTCTATGGTTGGGTTGCTTTTAAGAAGGTTAGTTTTAATAAAGTAGTCCCTTTCTAAGTTTGGCTCACTATTGCATAACTGTTATGGGTATGCTTGGTTAGATGTTGATGTTCCAACTTTAAATTGATGTGTAGCATTGCTTTAGAGCTTTTGTGTAATATTTTAACCACTAACAGAAATTGAAAAAAATGGTTTGGAATCTTTACATTTATTGGGCTCGAGAACACATTAAAGGAGAAACAAATGTGTGTGTGTGTGTGTGTGTATATAATTGAATGGAAATTGAAATAATCACACAAAAGTAACTACACGAATTTAAAAGTGGTAAAACCTTGACAGGATGTCAAGGAAACCTCCACGGGGCAAGGATTGGAAACTATATTCAATGATCATTCTTGTCAGTTACAAGCCTCTCTGGCCACCTCAATTAATATGAGCTACTTTGTGACATCATTACATCACTGCTTCTACAAACTGATTGACCGGTAATAACAATATTGCCCGTAATTACATTTAATTACTTTTGTTGTCACATTTCAACAAACTCCACCTTGACAACAATTTTCCTAATCCTTTGCCCATGCCCATTTATCATTTCTTCTGCAAGCCAAGAGAAGCGAGACACCATCACAGCTTCGTGAATATATCATCTCTTTTGCAATTTTACTGTAACTTGCTTCGTGAATATATCTGCACAATTCTCTTGTGTATGGACATTCTTGAGAGCTACTTTGTCGCCATCGATCACATGTCTCACAAAGTGATACATTACATCCATTTGCTTGGTCTTGCTGTGATAAGCTGCATTTGTAGCCAAATGAATAGCACTATGACTATCACATAACACATTTACTTTTCCTTGCATCCTTCCAATCTCATCAAGCAGACCTTTTAACCAGATTGCCTCTTTATAGGCGGCATCTAAAGCAACTATATACGCTGCTTTAGTAGTGGACAAAGCAATTGTCGCTTGAAGCTTTGACATTCAACTGATTGCTCCACCCGCAAGAGTAAAAACATAACCTGCAGTAAACCTCCTTTTGTCCAAATCACCTGCATAATCAATATCCACATATCTGTAGACTGAACTTTCACGACCATCAAAGATGATGCAATGGTCACTTGTGCCTCTCAAATACCAAAGCATCCATTTCACTGCTTGCCAATGTTCTTCCCTTGGATTTGCCATGAACTTGCTGACAACTCCAACTGCATGTGAAATGTTAGGTGTTGTAGATACCATCGCATACATTAAGTTTCCTACTGCATTTGCATATGGTACACGACATATATTTTATTTATTCATTAGTTCTAGGACTTAAATTTGAAGAAAGCTTAAAATAGAAAGCTAATGGAACATTAACATGTTTCGCATTGTTCAATTCAAAATTTTCAAGTACTTTCTCCACATACTTCTGTTGTGATAACCAAAGCTTACCATTCTTCCTGTCTCTATGTATCATGCCCAAGATATTTTTTTTCCGCTCCAAGATCCTTCATATCAAATGTCCTAGAGAGTTGAGCCTTTAACCTGTTGATTTCTTCCATGCTTTTGCTTGCAATAAGCATATCATCAACATACAACACCAAGATAATGAATATGCCATTGAATTTTTGAAGTATACAAAATGATCATACTCACTTTTGAAAAAATCTGGCTCACCATAAAGGTGTCAAAGTTCTTGTACCATTGCCTGGGCGACTACCTCAGGCCATACAATGATATCCTGAGCTTGCAAACTATTCTTTTGCTGCGACCTTATATAAAACCTTCTAGTTGATCCATATATCTCTTCATCCAAATCACCATGAAAAAAAGCTGTTTGGATCTAACTTTGAACGCTGATTCCTAGGAATAAGAGCATAGGCATCACAACCAAAAATTTTCAAATGTGAATAATCACAAGATTGAACCAACCAAACTTCTTCAGAAATTTTGCAATTTATGGCAACATAAGGTGATCTGTTAACTAAATAACAAGCATCAAATACCGCTTCTGCCCATAACTCATTTGGCAGGTTAGCATTGTTGATTATGCTTCTGGCTCTTTCCATAAGAGTTCGATTTATACGTTCAGCAACACCATTTCGCTGAGGGGTATAAACAACAATTTTATGTCTAACAATCCCTTCATCCTTACAATATTGTTCAAATTCTAAAGAAGTAAATTCACTGGCATTGTCAGTTCTTAAACATTAATTTATTTGTCTATTTTCTTTTCCACCATAGCTTTAATTGTTTAAAAACATCAAATACACTAGCCTTCTTTTTCAACATATAGACCCAAACTTTTCGGAGAAATCATCAATAAATGTTAATAAATATAATGCACCTCCATAAAAACAGTAGGAGATGGTCCCTAAATATTAGAATGGATATAGTCCAAATTTTTTTTACTATTATGACTTCCAGTTTTAAATCTCGGTTTACATTGTTTTCCATACATGCAATGTTTACAAAAATCCAACTTCAAGGATTTCAAATCAGAAGCAATTTGTAGTTCATCAATACCTAAAGACCTTTCTTGCTAATGTGACCCAACCGCTGATGCCATAGGCGAGAACCTTCTTCTACTTTTTCTGATACAATTGTTGCCTCACTGACTTGAGTACTTCCTTTGAGTCTGTAAAGATTTATGACCTTTCTGCCTTCATAAAAACCAGGGCGCTTTTTGAGACTTTCAGCACTCCATTATGACCTATAAACTTATAACCATCCGAGTCCAAAACTCCCAAAGAAATCAAGTTTTTCTTTAACTCAGGTACATGCTGAACATCAATTAATGTTCTAACTGTATCATCATACATTTTAATTTTTACATCTCTCATCCCAACAGTCTGAGAGGATGCATTATTTCCCATAAACACATAATTACTATTTACAACTTCATATGAAGTAATTTTTGTGGAGACTCATGTGATGAGAAGCACCAGAGTCTAATAACCAATTTTCAACATTCTAAGAGACATTACAAACAGCTAAAGCTACAACAGATAAAACTTCATCAACCACACCTGAATCTTGAATGTAATGTCTCTCAGAATGTTGAAAATTGGCTATTAGACTCTGGTGCTTCTCATCATATGAGTCCGCACAGAAATTGGTTTACTTCATATGAAGTTGTAAATGGTAGTTCTGTGTTTATGGGAAATAATGCATCTTGTCAGACTGTTGGGATGGGAAGTGTAAAAATTAAAATGTATGATGATACAGTGAGAACATTAATTGATGTTAAGCATGTACCTGAGTTAAAAAAAAAAACTTGGTTACCATTTTTCAAAAGTCTGAGCCCCCCGTTTTTAAAAAAAGAACTTCATTTTGCTTCCATGAATTTTCACATTCCTTGCAAAAGTTAAAAAAGAAAATTTTCTTCAAGAAACCCTACTCCTTTTCTTTCACCAAATTTACCAGTTTTCTGAGAATTCACTAGTTTTCTGAGATTTCCCAAAAAAAAATTCAAGAAATTTACTTTCAAACAAGTTATTATGCTGTCAAAAATAAAAATTACTCGAGTGCTCAATGCAATTCTTCTCGGTGCTCTCAGGGGCTCTGCTCTTAGTGTTCTGTCTCTCCAGCACGATGGACAACAGTGTGTCTCTCTGACTCTACTCCTTCAGGGATCTCGCCCACTTTCACCTTCGTGCCAGGAGAAATCTGGTTCCCAAATTCAATGTCCACGAATTGTGGTCTCGCTTGAGCTCATAACAAACCCTCTAGCAACGAGACAAAGAGGTTTAGCATCAGTTCTTATTCTCCACAACAGTCGGTGGTTCTTCTTCTTCGCGATGATGACACGACCTCTTCAACCTAAGACAGTTTGATGACTGCTTAACCAAGAAGCAACGACAAGGGCGGAAGTAACTCTATTGGCTTCTCCCTCAGACATTACCACACTTTCACAATCTTCAATTTCCTTCACTGCACTCTGTTGGATTCTCCCTCAGACAAAACCACACTTTCACAATCTTATGGCTACTAGTTATTGCTTAGACAAGTGTCCTATAGATAGGTAGCAAGAAGCACCTTCGACGACTCGGTTTATCTTACAAATTTGATACCACTTATTGGGCTCAGGAACACATTAAAGGAGAAAGAAATGTATATATGTAACTGAATGGAAACTGAAATAAACACACACAAAAGTAAATACACAAATTTAAGTGGTAAAACCTTGACAGGGTGTCAAGGAAACCTCCACGGGGCAAGGGATTGGAAAATATATTATTCAATGATAATTCTCCTCAGTTACAAGCCTCTCTGGCCACCTCAATTAATATGAGCTAATTCTTTATATCATTACATAATTGATTCTACAAACTAATTGGCTAGTAATAACAATATTTCACATAATTACATTTAATTACTTTTGTTGTCCCATTTCAGCATCATTAGGGATGAATTATGTTATGAAAGCGTCACGATAAATCTTTCAATCAAGTTATGGATGCTTAATGAATTTGACAAATGCAAAACCTTGTTTGTGTGAAATCATTGTAGGCAGGTATAAAAAATAAAAGATGCCTTTCCTAAGGAAGACGTATTTTGATAACCTTATCTACTATATTTCTATTATTCAAAGATGGGGACTCTCTTTAAGGAAAAAGGAGTCAAAGTTCTATTGTCTTAATAACCAATCATAAAAATATCAAAGTGCCCTTAAATACAAAATGTATTTAAAATATATGCCTGATCCTTTTCCAAAAATTTGACATGAATAAAAAATATTCATAATTTAAATACCTTTTGATCAATGCAAATATTGAAAAACCATTGAAAAAAGGGTAGCATGGCCTAACAACAATATAATTGTTGGTTTCAGTGATCATCACTCCATGGATTTCTTTAAAGGTGCTTTAATGATTGGATGATTCTAAACTTCCACCTTTATTTTCTTTTTTGGATGACCTAATACTAAGACAGTGAGTTTAATGTGGCGATCTCGTAAGCTCCACTAAATTGTCCTCTCTCTTGTAAATGACAAATTGAGCTTCCATGCGACGTGATGGGATTGGTTGTGATTTAAATCCATTGTTTTCCACTGCCTTTCATTATATGGCCATTGGCTTGTTTGGGCTTGACAAGAGTTCGATGTATGCTGCGCACCAACAAAACCCTTGATCACGAGCCCTTTCAGAAACGACCTACAAGAAGATCGCAGTCTCACCTAAGGTGACTTATGGGTGGTTGCAGAACCAGGTTTCTGCAGCCTTGAGGGACTGCATGATGTGGTTAATTTACTGTGCAGCTGCAATTATCTTTTAACATATATAAACTGACTGCGTTGTATAAAACCCTTTACTTACTTCGCCACATTTAGTAGAACACATTACACAACATCATAAACTTCACTGTTATAACACAACTATAACAACTACTTCACAATAACTGATATTGAGAAAATAGACAAGAAACACATAAGAACACATAATATCATCTCAAGGCTTCTTCTTTATTATGATGGATATTTTACGTACATTCAACTCCTCAAATTGCGCACAAAACTGTAGGTGGTTTGCGCACTAAGCTACAAACTCTTTCAAGGTCTCTGCGCACTCATCTATAGAGCCTTTCCTTTGCTACAAAAGACAGATACAAAATAACCAGTAACCATAGAACTTACAATGATGATATATTTCGATATAGCATTATATCCCTTTATATAGTATTACATTATTACATAACCATGGTCCAAATACCATGGACTAAGAAAAATACAACCCAAACCCGTTACAAAAAGGAGGGGCTTCGACCTACCCCAAAGCCCCTATGATATCGCACAATGTATCCACAATGCTTTGCTGCGTGGTATACTTTGTGCTCCGCTCCAAAAAATGTGGAGACTTTTCCAAAATCGAAGCCAAGTTGTGTTTGCACCCAACATTCCCCCAACACTCACATGTGACTTGTCCTGAGTCACTCAAATGCTTTTCCCTTTGATCTTTGCTGCTATACTGCTATAGAAATCGTTGAATTTCTGCAACACCTCTGCAACCTGATTCTCCTGACTGCGCACTTCTTCCAAAATTTCCTCTGTGACAGGTCCGTTAATATTCTTCAATGCTGCCTCTTCCTGTTGTTGAAGCTCCTGGATCTTCCCTTCCACCTGCTGTGACAACTAAAGAGCCTCATCCTGCCATGGTAGAGTTCTCTCCGTCAAAATTTTCTCTTCCCTCATGATTTCTTCGATATGCTTTTGCAATGTCTTGCCTTCACTAACCCTTGCGAGCTTCTGTGAAACTAGAAAGTTCTTCGCTGTTGTCTTGATTTATTCCAACTTCTTCTTGTTTTGTTGCATATCTTCCTCTATCTTTTGTACATTTGGACATTTTTGCAGTGAGGTCCAAATCTGCAAGGTCTCTTCTAGTAATACTTCGCACTTTGCCACTGTCCTGGAGAAGCCTGCCACTACAACCTTCAGGTCGATCTCCCTTTGCTATCATACTTCTAGTGGCGTGGTTGGCTGTGGCTTCATTTGCAGATCAATGATCTTGAGTTCATACTCAAATTGTACTTCAACATCCTTCTTCTTGGATTCCTTGACTGCAAGGTCGAGCTTTGCGACCTTTTCTTCTACTGGTTCCTCCTCGCGAACATCTATGTCCAGAAATTCTCTGCAAGTGGCTTCGACCACTTATTTCAACCTCTTCTATTGCTGTTTTTCCCGATCCTTCTCCTTTATTTCCTAGTCGAGCCGTTTCTTCAGCGAAGCTCGCTCTTGTTCTATGTGAATACTTAATTTTGATGTGCACTGCTCCTGCTCCTTTAGCTCATTTATAATACCTTGATGTAGGTCATGAAATACCAGAATTGGCAGCGTTGCAATGTTCGTATTGACCTTGTCCCAATTTTAGCTTGCTACTTTAATTCAACTACGTCGAACTGCAGAGCTCCGACAGGTATCTGCATGATCCTCATCCAAAATGTTGTTTCTATCAATCTTTTTGGTTGGAGCGCTTGGCTTATTGACGTTGGTTGTCACAAATGTCTTGTTAATTTTGGGCCACTAGGTCCAAACACCATGTTGCACTGCTCATATGATGATGGTCATATTTTTGTTGGATTCCTCTTTCGGAGAGGTGCAAGATTGTTCTAAATATCATCTTGTTTGGATGAGTAGAACATATATTTTGAATTAATTTTCCACATTTGTGCAAGGCTGGCCATATTTGTAATGTAGGCTCACAAGCCTAATAGATGTGTCACACACCCTCACTGATGGATATAAATTGGAGAGACTTGAAGGTCATTTGCTCATCAACTCATCACACATTCTCTCATTGTGATATGATTGGTTCGTTAGCCTTTGGAGGCCTCTTCCATTCAAACGTGCGGAGCTTTTTTTTGCGGATCTGTTTAAGGTTTTTTTCTGCAATGTTGACCAACGTTGACCGTGATCAACCCTTGGTCGTTTGACTTCAAATCTCTACCATTTTTTGAAAAATAAGGACGAAGCATTCAAATGGTTCTGTACCTTCAAGGCCTTAGTGGAAAATCAAACCGAGAAGAAAATCAAAGTTTTGAGGAACGACATTGGGACCGAGTATGAATCAAATGAGTTTAATGACTTTTGTAGAGAAGCTGGCATTAAGAGGGAGACCATAACCGCGTAGACTCCTGAGAAAAATGGTGTTGCTGAAAGAAAGAATAGGACTATTGTGGAAGCTGTCTGAGCTATGATATGTGACCAAGGTCTTCTGAAGTTTCTATGTGGAGAAGATGCGAACACCGTTGTGTACGTTCAAAATAGATGCCCGCATTCCACTCTAGACTCCAAAACTCTCGAAGAAGTCTTCTCTAGTAAGAAACCCGATGTTTCTCATTTTAGAGTTTTTGGTTGTCTTGTTTTCTTTCATGTGCCAAAAGAAAAGAGAAGTAAGATGAATGCTTCTGGGAAGAAGGGAATGTTTGTGGGCTACAATGAAACTTATAAGGCATATAGAATCTATGTGCTTGGTCAAAGAGAAGTGGAGATATGTCATGATGTCACCTTCGATGAAGATGCTGCCCTCAAGAAAGTGAGAAATATTCCTAGCTCCAAGGAAGACAAAGAAGATGAAGAAGCAGGGAAGCAGGAAGAACTAAAGGATGAACTGATGCCGGATGTTGAAGGACCTATGGATCCTATTGATCCACCTCCTTCAAATAAGAGAAGACCCTCATGGTTCAGGGATACTCTCGCAGATGCCGAGAGAAATATTGCTCCAAGGGGGACATCGTGTGAAAGCAAGAAGTTGAAGAGATACCAAGGGTATCTAGCATCTATGAGTACGATAGTACAATCTGAGCCTGGATCATTTGAAGAATCCGTAAAGCGTCAAGTTTGGAAGGATGCTATGCACGAAGAATATGATTCCATTATGAAAAATGATGTCTGGGAAGTGGTCTCGAGACCGGAGGACAAATTTGTTGTCACCTCAAAATGGCTCTACAAGATCAAGCATGGATCTGATGGAAGTGTTGAAAAGTACAAGGTAAGATTTGTTGCTCGAGGCTTCTCTAAAAAATAAGGCATAAATTATGATGATATATTTGCACCTATGGCCCGCTATATCACCATTCGATCTATTATTTCCCTTACTTCAACACAAGGATGGAGTCTACATCATATGGATGTAAAGACCGTTTTTTTGTATGGATCTATAAAGGAAGAGGTGCATGTGGAGAAACCTCTAGGGTTCGAAGTCTGAGATAGAGACACCCATGTATGCAGGTTGAAGAAATCCCTCTATGGGTTGAAGCAAGCCCTCAGGGCTTGGTACGAGAGGATATATAGCTACTTGATGAAGCTAGGCTTCACTCGAAGTAATGCTAATCAAAACCTTTATTTTAAGGTTGATAGAGAAATTCCTCTCATTCTAGTTCTCTATGTGGACAATCTCTTCTTGACAGGTGTTGAACCTCTCATTCATCAGTGTAAGAGGGAGCTAGCTTTCGAGTTTGAGATGAAATACCTAGGACTGATGCACTACTTCCTAGGCTTGGAGGTCTGGCATAGGCCAGGCAAGATTTTCCTTTCTTAAGGAAAATATGTCGTGAAGCTGTTGAAGAGATTTGGTATGGTGGAATCGAAGTCTGTGTCGACACCGATGGAACTAAACTTTAAGAAGTTGTGTGGAAACGCTTCTGTGCCCGTGCTAGCAAATCCTACCAAGTATCGACAACTCTTGGGGGCCCTGATGTTCCTAGTGAACTCCCGTCCAGATGTATTTTTTGCAGTGAACACTTTGAGTCAACACATGGTTGATCCTCATCACATTCTCTGGATTGGTGCCATGAATCTATTGAGATATCTTCGGGGCACAATCAACCATGGGCTGAGATACACTATCGTGAGTTTGAGACTCCATGGATATACTGATGCCGATTGGGCTGGAAGTGTGGTGGATCACAAGAGCACATCTGAATGTTGCTTCACCTTGGGTTCTGATTCAATATCTTGGATGAGTAGGAAGCAGAAGTCGGTGGCTTTGAGCTTCGTTGAGGCCGAATACATTGCAGCGAGTATGGCCTGTTGTGAAGCTATTTGGTTGCGAAAGCTCTTCAGTGATATATTTGGGCATGTGCTAGATACCACCGTTATCCTTTGTGATAACTAGAGTGGGATTTGTCTTTTTGAGAATCTCGTGTTCCATGATCGATCCAAGCATATTGATATTAGGTACCACTTTATCTGGGATATGGTACAACGAGGCGTCGTAAGGCTCGATCATATAGGAACTGATGAGCAGGTCGTGAATATTCTCACGAAGCCCTTGGGGAAGGTAAAGTTCCTAACCTTCCGTGAGAAGTTTGGAATCGTGGAAAAACCCTATTCTGAGGGTCCTTCTTGAGTTGGACTATGAGCTTTGGGAGCTCCAAGGGCTTGGGGATAACTTCTTGGAGCTATAAGCACATACGGGGCTAGGCTTGCTGAACCTTATTGTGCTTATGCCCCACCGTTATGATATTGAGTTGGTTCACCTCTCTTTGATCTGTGCTCTGTACGCATCCTACCCATGGAGTTTCAGACTCATGGGAATTACCTCTCATTTGTCCAATGATGTGGGAAATGTGGACAGAGACCAATAGCAAGATTGATGGACACATTGGAGATTGCTGCAATCTCTATGTCTAGGATGGCACGTGTCCAAAAGCTTGATCTGGGATCAAGTATGATGAGGTTCTTACCTCTAAACTGACTTCGGGTCAGTAAAATAACTTTGGGTTAGTATGAGACTCTTTTGAGTCCAAGAGAGGTTTTAACCTCTAAGCTAACTTCGGGTCAGCTGAGTGTGATGTATTTGTGACTCACCTTTTTGTTCTATTTGAGAATTAGAGCTAGCAAATCAAGTTACAGTAGGATGACGCACGATGTTTGGTGAAAGTACACGATGGTACTGATGGATGGTACTCGTGGACAGATGGAGTTCTCCCTAGTTGAGAGGGAGTGTTAATTTTGGGCAACTAGGTCCAAACTCCATGTTGCACTTCTCATATGATGATGGTCATATTTTTATTGGATTCCTCTTTCGGAGAGGTGTAATATTGATCTAAATATCATCTTGTTTGGATGAGAAATACATATATTTTGAATTTATTTTCCACACATGTGCAAGGTCGGCCAGATTGTAGGATCACAAGCCTAATAGATGTGTCACACACCCTCACTGATGGATATAAATTGGAGAGAATTGGAGGTCATTTTCTCATCAAATCGTCACATATTCTCTCATTGTGATCTGATTGGTTCGTTAGCCTTTGGAGGCCTCTTCTATTCACACGTGCAGAGCTAGAGGAGCCATTTTCTGCGAATCTGTTTAGGGCTTATTTTCTGCAGTGTTGACCAACGTTGACCATGGTCAACCCTTGGTTGTTTGACCTCAAATCTCTGCCTAAATTCCTATTTTAAGAGGCTGTACTGCTGGGCACTAAAATCGAGGAAATCAGAGCTGTTTGACCGAAGCCCTAATCTGCAACATTGATTTGTGATGAGATGTATTTGAGGGTTGTGGGTGTGACACTTGGAAGGTTGGCTAATCTAGAAAGGCTTTGCTGGCTGAAGCATCCTGTTGACTGTCGTAATGCACAATATCTCATATATTTGTTGGACAAAAGGAATTGTAAATCTGATCTATATTATTGGCTTGTCTTCTGTTGATATATTATTGTGTTCTATCAGAATTTTACTTTCATGTTTATGTGATTGCTATTTTGTATCGGGCCTGAGAAAGATTGAAGTAAAACTGCATCAAGCATAGAACACCATGGTTATCTAAATTTAACATGTCTGCGCTAGAAGCTTTAGCTCTGCAATGCTATGCTCAACTCCTGTCAGGAGTGCGCCGTAGCGATCCTTGATTTTGCCCCATGATTCCCCTACCACTTCTTGGAATTTTTATCCGATTAAGTCTATGTCCCAATTAGTAAGGACCGATAGCATTACACCCTTCAACTTATCAGCCTTCTACATATTCTTACTCCTTGGGGAAACTTTGCTGTGGATCTTCCTTCTGCCTTTATCTATCGCTGCCTTATCCTTCTCATGTTCAGCACCTCCAAGAGGATCCGCTCCTCCAAGAGGATCTAGCTGACCCCTGTCATGCTTTGGTTCCTGATATTTCTCCTGCTCTTCTTTGTCTTTGTATTTTCCACTCGAGCCTCCATGCTCCGTTGTTTCTTCATCCATCTGAATACCCTTTGCCGCAATCATCCACTCTGCGGGCCATTGTTGTATCAATGTAGCAAGATCATCTTCCATGACTAAGTATGGAAGAGGATGCCATGTCTTCATTGTATCCTTCCTGGCCTGTACATATATTCTATGGAAGTTCGCCTTGAACTTCACAACTGCATTATATTGCTGGTATAGGCTTGGTGACAACCGAGGATGCTGGTTCACCACCATATGTAGATCCATGTGGTACAATACAAAGAAAAATCAGTGCTTCTGTGCCCTTGACTGCTTGGTAATATGCCAGAGTGAGGCATGCTGCGCTGCTTCACATATATCTGCGTCTACTGCATGAAACTGCTATTCCTCCAATTCTTTCCATGCCATCAGTCCAATGATTAAAATGAACCATGCGTAGTGAAAGGCTGAAACTTTCTCCTAGGCTTCATGACAATCCTCCAGAAACTCCCTGCATAGATACCTGACACTGTTGTACTTTACCCCGTTGTTGCACTACACTGTTAATGAAACTACTACTGCGGGGACTTCATTGGCTCGACATTTTTGCATAATACTTCCAGCCAAGATATGCGCGATAAAGCACAATCCTTGGTCCTTGATTGAATTTATGTCGTAACCTCACTTTTCCTTGACCAATTCGAACTTATCCTTCATGCTCTGCGCTATTGCTTTGTCTTGATCATTTCCCACAAAATATTCGGTGTGATCCCTTCCCTAGTATGGTAATATGGTAATTCTTGATATTAGCATGTCATCAATGGGGATCCTCTTCCCTAGCTAGAGGCATCCATCTTGCAGCAACACGAGCAATTTCCTTATGCAGGAAGTGTTAATTGTACTTCTACCAAAGTGCGACACATACATCATGTTGAGTAATCCAGATCGTTCCAACCCTCTCGCCCACTTAAGTGGCTCCAATTTTGTCACTCCACTCTCTGGATAGTGGATCAGTTTTAGGTATCTACTTGGCGCAAACTACGGATACTTGGTTCAGTAATTGAAGTCTGAATTTGAAAACTTCAGCTGTAGGATTCTTCCTAGCGGCTCTCCCTCAAATGACACTTTATCCGGTAGAAATGGTGTGAATGTGCCATACTTTTCATCTTTGGAGTCCTTCATGGGTTTAGAATATGGTTTCCTAGGTGGCAAGTATGGTGGAAGTGGCGACAAAGTTGTTTTTCCCTCTGTCTCCATCTGTTGTTGTTCTATTTCATCTTCGCTATCTTTGACAGATTGGGGTTCTGGTTGTGGCCTGACGAGCTTCTTTGTTCTTTCTTCCTTATTCTGCTTCTTTCTTGGTGATGTTCAGTGTGAGAGAGTTGATGCTGCAGGTGTAGTAGATGGTGTTGTGGCTTCCATCATACCTTATATACCTCTCTTTTTAAAGATGCAGATGATGTCTTTGTTGTTCATACATGAGCGTAGCTTCTGAAATTTCTCAACACTTAGCAATTTTTAAGCTCTCAGACAATAAAGTGCCAAAATATTGATAGGATGCAGATTTTTATAATTCTCTTGATCTTCTAACCCCATCATTAGCTTAAATCTTGTTCGGATATGGTTCATTAATTGCATATCTCTTCCTAGATCCTTTCCATCATGTCTCCATAAATGCGATGTTCCTCTCCTCCAACGACAAGTTTCCCTTTTAACATTCATATTATTTTGATGAACTTCGATGCACCCTATACTATGGTGAAAAAACCTTCTTACATCATGGCTCTTGCAAACTCCGACATAATCGAGACTTTAGCGAAGCAACTTCCTCTGTCGAAGACCTTTTTGCAGAGTAGTTTATATTCTAGTGCCCACTTTCAATGGCAGATGGCACTAAAACTTCCTCCTTTTTCTTCTTCAATGCAAAGTTGTAGGGGCAGGGTCGTCCCTGTACAACTTCAACCTACTGCCATGTACCCTTCCATGAATCAATTATCCATACAAATTCACCAATTGAACTACGCCTCCATCAGTAATATGCTTTACAATATATGGACCCAACCAATGAGTTTTAAATTTTCCTAGAAATTTTACAAACTTATTGTCATAAAGAAGGACATAGTCTCCTACCTTGAACTTCTTCTGCTTGATATGTCTATCATGTTAGGCCTTCTCTCTTTCTTTCTGCACTCCACCTACTGATGGAATCCTGCTATAAATATGTCTTCTTCCAGAGCAACCAACTGTGAAATTCTTTCCTCCATTGTTTCAGGGCTTTCCATATCTATGAAGGCTGCAATTATCAAGCTAGGCATAATATACTCCATAGAAATCACAACTTCTTGCCCATATACCAATCAGAAGGGTATTTGACTTGTCATCTTCTTACATGTGGTCATGTAATCCCATAATACAATTAGAATTATAAGGTACCGATCATCTCTATTCACATTGAATACTTTGGTGAGTGAAATCTCCAAAATATTATTAAATGCCTCCACTGTCCCGTTGGTGTGAGGGTGATAAGGGGTACTCTTTTGGCGATAGACTTGGAACTCCTCAATCAATGCTTCAATAGTCTTATTTAGGAAATGTGAGCCTTGTTCACTCATCAATAACTTCAGACAACCAAATATAGACAATATATACTCGAAAATAAACTTCATTGCAGTTCCTTATTGGTTTTGCTTCGGCTCATCTTGTTAGATAATCAGTCGCAGTTATTATGTACCTTGCACCGGATTTCTTCCCAGGTGGATTGATAGGTCCAAGAAAATAAATAGCCCATTTTTCAAAAGTTTGCAATGCTACTTGTGGAACTAATGGCATCTCATCTCTTCTAGAGGGTTTCCATGTTCTTTAACACACATCACATGCTCTACAATACTCCTTTGCATCCTTATGTAGTGTGGGCCACCACAATCTTGCCCTCAAGATATTATGCGTAGTAGCTTTTGATGCATAATTTCCACCAGCTGCGCTTCCATTAGATTCCACTAGAATAATCGATGTTTCATGTTCAAGAACATATCTGCGTAGTATCTCATATGGTCCCATCTTGTATAATTGTCCCGCTATTAATGAAAAATCAGCGGCCTTAACCACCAATTCTTTATTCTGTTGCGTAGTGTACTCTGAAGGAGCCATCCCTGTGGTCAAAAACTGAATAATTTCTGCCAAATGATCATCCGCTACTTTGATTACAAATAATTGCGCATTAGGGAGATTGTTTCTATGCCGGTTGGTTCTTCTCCTATTTCTATTCTTGGCAGATGGTCAGGTTCTATATTCAACCTTCTTGGTTTAACAACAACTTCAAAGTCATACTCCTGGAATAAAAATAACCATCTGCAGATATTCCCTCCTAACATAGGATTATTGACCAAATACTTCAATGCAGAATGATCTGTAAACATATTAAAATGCGATCCCAAGAAATAATGTCTGAATTTCTGCAAAGCATACAACATAGCTAGACCTTCCCTTTCTGTGGTAGTGTAGTTCTTCTCAGCTATAGACAACTTCCTACTTGAAAAACCTATAAGATGGTCAATTTCTCCTTCAATAGGCTAATACCACTCCTAAAGCTATGGAAGAAGCATCAACATGGACATGGAATTCCTTGTTCCAGTTAGTGAATACTAGAATAGGCACAATTACCATCTTCTCTTTTAGTATGTCGAGGCTCTTCTGGCATTCTTCATCCCACTGAAAAGTCATATATTTCTTTAAAAATTTCTCCATTGACGCAATGATCTGTGAATACCACTTAATGAATTTTCTGTAGTATCCTATATGTCTCAATGTAGTGCTGTTGGCAAGAAAGAAGGTCTCTGAGTAAGACCCAGGTTCAGGAGAGAGGCCAACAAGGTTTCCGCAGTAGTCTAGCACAACGCCGACATTTTCACCCTACTTCAAAGAGAAGAGAGTCTCACCCGAGGCATGATGTGACCTTAGTAAGGTTAGGAACATATCAGATATCGACAGATCAGAACTATAGAGCGAAACAGACAGAACTAGGAACTGCAAACAGATTTAGCTACCTTGCACAAGATACTACTCATGGGCATATTCAGGATGCAAAATTAAATTTAAAAGCGGGCAATACATTCATCATAACCAAATTCTTATCACAGAACTTAGGACATCAAACCCAAGTAGAAGTATATTTAATTATCAATAGCGGAAAGTTACATTGCTCCACAAAGTTGATTGTAGAAGGACTGATTACAACATTACAGAACAGAATAGAACAAAATAAAATACAATAGAACCGAACAGAACAGAGCTCTCCTACGGCTCTCTTCCTCAACCCTCTACTGCCCCAACCTCTCATCTACGCTGATCGATTGCCTATTTGTTCCTTTTCCAGCGTAACTATTAGTTTTCCCTCCTTTCCTGCTTCGCTGTTTTCCGTTTATCCCTGATCACTGGGAGTTCCGTTGCCTCCTTGTCACTCCTTCCTGCCATCTGTGCTAGTTTCCGCAACTGCCGCGCCACCTACTCTCCAAATCTCTGCAACCGTGACATCTCCCTACCTACTGTGGTTGCGCTCCACCACCTGTTCTCCGCGACTCAAAACCGTCTTATTTTCAAAACAAGGGCCCCAACAGGCCCCGACCACATGCTATTGACTCGTCCCGAGTCAATATTTTTCTATTGCCTCGGTCTCCATTGGTCCACTTGCCTCTATGGCTGTACCTGTCTTCTCCATTCCCTCACCCTGTCCAAACAAGGGCCCTAACTTGGGAACCTTTTCCAACGCTGAAGATTTGAGTTCAGCGAAGTCAGCAATGGACTGTTGCCATTCCTTCATGAGCTGGTCCGTTTCTGTGGAAATTTGTTCAACTTCATTTTCTCCTGCAACGACTGACAACTTGCTGAATACTTCCTTAATCTTGATTTCGGCCTCAGCAGCCATTTGCTGTATTGTCTCTGTAGTGTGCTTTACTGGTTGTCTCAGTTCTCGGAGGACCTGCGTGGTGGCTGCCGAATTCTCTTCGATATTTTGTATTTTGGTCTCTAGTTCCTTCGCTTGATTATACAACTAGTTAATTCCAATAGGGTCTGTGGCCTCCTTTATTTCTTGTGAGACTTGCTGCAGTTGTGTTGAGATTGGTTGAGCCTTCATAGTTAGTGAGGTTGAACACCCGTGCGAACATTTCAAAAGGTTGTAAGCTTCTTTCACCGTGGTCCCCAGGGTCTCCTGCATTCCGGTTGCTTGTTTTTGCTTCTTCGTGACCCTCTCAGCGTATATGATAGCAGGATCTAGCAACGTTGGTCTAGTCGTGAGCGCTTCCTTTAGCTCCTGATTCTCCTTGCTGAGATTCACACAAGCTGTCTTCATGTGGATAGAAATTTTGATTATAGTGCAAACCGTTATGTCCCCTGGTGTCTTGTCATCCTGAGCTATCACAGTTGGCTAGCGATCCTTAAAAACACCTGTCACCTTCTCTAGTTGCTCTTGCAGACTTTCCTTTTCTCCCTTCAATTGGTCGCGCTCGCACTAGTATGCAGTTGTTGTTGTTCAAACCTCTGCTGGAGGTCGTTGTGGAGTCCTTCAGCCTGCTGTGCTGCATGCTTGATGAAATTGTATAGTTGTTCTGTGCCCCAAGTATGCATACTCTTAGCCCTAGACATATCTTGGTTCAACGGTCTCTCTCTGAGTGGTTGACTGCTAGCTATTGACCTGGCTGAGTGTTCATGTAGTGACGTTGGTTGGTTCTGTTGCAGTAGCTGATTCCCTGGGTTATTCATGCTTGTGGTTGGCTGAACCTGTTGCAGTATCAAATTTTCTTGCTGAAAAGGGTTCAACTCCTTGGGCGAGGGCGTTGTATCTGCCGTAAAAGATCCCCCACGAATTAAAAGGTCCTGGAAAGTGATTTGTCCAACCAAGGGTTGGCTAACCTCGGGTACCAATGCTGTACTTGAGTTAACCTCTACCTCGTTGTCTCCATTTGTTTTAATTTTTGTCTTGACTGGGTCTGAAATGGTTGTTGATGTGGATGGAGTGTGGGTGGAACGGTCTTTAGAAGCGAATGACGCGTGAGGTGATGAATGGTGAGTGAAAGGTGAAGATGTATGAGTGTGGGGTGGAGATGAAGTTTGAACATTCAAAACTGAGAATAGATTGAACATAGGTAGCTCAGAGGTTACCTAGGGGGCCACCTCTGTCTCCTCTTGAATTGGTGCCCCTGTATCCATAAGCTGTGTTTGATCTTCCTCAGTGAGATCAACCACTTGCCTAGGCACCATGACTCTGACTTTCTTGGCCTTAGGAGTAGCTAGAGGTGGTTTAGGTGCCTTACTTTTTTTGACTGGAACTACTGTTATTGCTGGGGGTGAATTAAACATTGTGGGCGGCAGGGCAGTGAGTATGGGTGCAACTATGGAGGGTGATGCATAATTTGAGGCCTAAAATTCTGAAAAAGTAGGAAACAGGGGAGAAGCAATGGTGAGAGTTTGCATTACCCGATTGAAGCCTTTTACTCTCGTGTCCAGCTCCTCCAGTTTGCTGTTAGCTGCAGCTGCGATACTCTATTCAGTGTCTCATCCTATGTCTCCCCTGGTAGTGCTTTTGGCTGCATGCCCTCAAATGAGTAGTGATGGACTCTGCTTCTGATTTCCATTCCCACCCCCGGCCAGGAGCAGACTTCAGTGTGGAATGCCTTTTCATCCACTCGAAACTTCAACTGTCTAATTTTAAACGTTGTTTCTTCCACATAGGTGGGCCTGATGTAGGTCTATTTGTGTGTGACCCCGAACCATATTTGATAAGAATAATTGTCTAGCAAACTCCTCAGGACCCTTTGGTGCCTCGCCACTATGTCCACCATCTGCCTGCACCAAAATGTGAATGCCTCTTCATTTACCTCCTTGGTGCCGGGGTCTCTCGAGATCTTCCAAGGCGTAAAATTCATCGCCACCGGTTGACCACTTGTGAGTTCCATGGGCTGTTTGACTCCCAGGAAATTCCATTTCCACATTGAGAACGCCATGATGAGGTAGCCGTAGATGAACCCAGTGGCTCTTTTATAGTTATCCTCGCAGGCTTTGAACAATTCATTCAGTAGAAACGTACACCATTTCAGCTGGGTTCCTTGGAGGCAGTGTTCTGCAACTGAAATGGTGTCGAGGGTGCATTCACCCTTCATATAGTGCCTCATGGTCTTTCCTGCAATCAAGTAACATGAAAACTTAACTACTGGGTTGTTCATGAGGTCTATCTTTTCCCCCTTCCCTCCTCTTTTGTTGTCGTATTTATTATAATAGTCGCAATATCCTGCCTTCTTTGATCTTTTGGAGATTGTCTGCAATGTTGTGGATACATCCCTCCCTTCTGTTAATAACTCCCTCATCCTGTGAATATATTATACATGCATTGGTATCTCTCTCCCTAGCCATAGTGACCCGTTCTGTAGTCTGCTTAGCAGGAATTTTTAGGGTCCTATAACAATAGGATTCATAATTTTGAATTGACTTTGACTAGTCTTGTAAATATGTACATCCTTTTCTTTCTACAAATTGTTTTCTTATATTAGAAAATAAAAAAATGTAAAAAGGGTAGAAGTCTTAAAAGAAAAATCAAAGGACTTGAAAGAAAAAAGATCAAAAAAGAATATTAAATATGAACCCCATCAAAAATAGATCAGGAAAGTGTTGCAAGTTTAAATGCCACTACTTTAGTTTACTTTTTGCAAATCAGATTATGTGAAGCTTGCCCTAAATGCCACAATCCATGAGGGTCAAACAACTTAAACTTGACCTCTCACGCTTTAAATTTTATGTTGTTAGATAGAGAATAAAGATCTAGCCAAACAATCTAAAATTGACAGATCAATAGTTAAAATAGAGAATAATAAGGAGCTCAACAATTTCATCTGAGCCCTTGGATGAAATAAGGTTAGAATTAGATAGTTTCATGTTTTAAAAGAAAAATGAATAAGGGTTTGCAAGCTCAAATGCACTCATGCAAATAAAGGAAAAAATGGTAGAAAAAATGATGGGTAGGAAGAAAGCAGTTTCACAAGGCATGGATAAACATCATTTGGAATATTACTAAATTCCCTCCCAGCAATGTGTTCCAGTACTAAATCCTTTAGTCATAAAGGCTCATAGCATTTCTCTGACTTTTGTTGGGACTGGACCCACAACTTAATGGTTGATTGGCACTAAGGTATCAGAATTCCCCTCATAAAAAACCTTCTCCTTCATAAAAATCATTTTTCCTCCTTACATCATTCATTTTCCTTTACAAAATCCCCTTT
The DNA here is from genome assembly GCA_034641835.2 of Pinus albicaulis. NCBI lineage: Eukaryota > Viridiplantae > Streptophyta > Pinopsida > Pinales > Pinaceae > Pinus > Pinus albicaulis. The sequence goes on from CM076581.1 coordinate 1,536,409,576, forward strand.
TCCTAAGTTTGAAACACATTTTACCTAGGAAAAGTAAAATCCCCTTGACTAATTCCCCTTTCATACAAAAATACCCAAAAAAAACCCACAAAATGGTTTTTTACCTAAGTATAAGTGTTAAATGTTATGTTGGGCCTCACAATGATGAAATTCCGCTTAAAAAACATATGCTTTACACTATGCTTAGTGTATTTGGTCTTTCCGCAAATAAATTTCATATTAACATTTAACTTAATGTATTAATTACCATATATTCCCTTATCCCGTATTATATTAATTCATTTTATATTAATATCCCAACCCAACTTTTAATTATAACCTAAAGTTATATTCCGAACATGTTAATATGTCAGACCCACTACTCACTTTAATCCTCCACCAGTCCTTATATTACATGTATCCACAACACCCCATTCGTCAAACACATTAAAACCTGCATATTCCACCTATCCCTTTAACATTAAAATTTTACGTTAAAACTATGTTTTAAACGTATAAAATTTCAAACCTGTCGCATAATGGAGTTCCCGGGCCCCACACCCAATACCCAGCAACTAAACCAATGAATATTGACTGTTTGCATCTCCCCACTTGATCCCATGGCCCAAAATCCCCATCGCAAATTCAATAGTGCGATCCTTAATCAACCCCTACCCTTGCGAAATAGGAAGTTTTCAGAGTTTCTCTCTCCGCAACGTGTCTAATTCTTATTCGACCGCATTGCCAAAAGAAATACAACTTACCACCTTTGCCTATTGTGAAAACCACCGGCGGTTTTTCCCTCCTGCACGCCAAACCTTCCATCCATGTGATAAGACTGTGCGTTAATGAATTTTAATGTTAAATAAAAACCAATAAAAACACCCACCTGCATTGTTTTTCATCCTGTTTGTTAGAATTTCGCACAAAAATAATCATTTTCAGCCTGAGAAAATGCTGCCGACTTCAGTTTAAGCCTAAATTGAACATAACCAACCTATTTTGACTACTATGAACGTTGAGGGAGACCTCCGAGTGCTATAAGGACTAGCAAAAGCTTCTGAAAGCTTTCTACAACCCCAAAAACCCCGCTGCAGTTGAAACCATTTTTACAGTATTTTCCCATCATCAAAGCCATAATCCCTCCTTGCAGACCTCTGTCTCATTAATTAATTTTTGGTTTTGCAGGTTAGTAACAAAAGGAGAATTGGGATAAATAGTTTAATACTAGTTAAAGCTGTTTACTCCTAAAAAACTTACAAAGAAATGAACTTTAAATGATATTCCTTAACAAAAGATTCCAGGCAGCAAAACAGAAAGAAGTCATTTATGCAGAGAGAGATAAATTTGCATAGTGAATGGTAAAAGTGAAATAAGAATTCACAGTGATAGTGAAAACAGAATAGTCAAAGAGCATCATAGTTAAAGTGTATCAGATAAAAGTAAGAGTGAAATTCAAATTAGAAAAAACAAAGCACTCAAGGTAAAATAGTAAAAATAAATACAGAGGCAGTAATGGTTAATAAGAGATGAAAACACTTTCACCAACATCAATGAATTTTATCCAAAGTAAAAGAAAAAATAGTTAAAAGAACAAAAAGGTTAAAAGATGAAAACATAGCAGGAAGGGACATTTTCTAGAAATTTCCCGTTTAAGTCATAGTTTTGAAAAAACTATTGTGGCCAATCCAAGATGAATTTTACAAAATTGGAGGAGGTTTATGTTACGAAGAGGCCAATCTAAAAAAACCTATCTCACTTTTACACATGTATTACAGAATGAGAGATACATGCACATATTCACAACCTATTTTCCAGATTGTGAAAAATTATGTTTTACATATATTTTTGCAGAGCTTATTGTGAACAATTGGAGCATAATTTTAGGAAACGGAGAGAGTTTTATATCAAAAACATATTTATCAACAATAACGCCTTTCACTTTTTACATATCTATCTCGGATTGATATATACAAAGGTATCACTGGACCCTAATCTTGCAGGATTTCTGGAGCAAAATGCACAAAGGAAGGAGACAATTAGTGACTTGGAAGCCTCATCATCAACTAAGAGTTGATATCAAATTCAAATTTCTCTTCTTTTGTCACCATCAATCCATAAAAATAGTGCCAAATATATTCATTAGTTTTGAGTGTCCTTTTATTAAGTTCTATTTATGTAAAACAATTTGAGATATTTGTAAACCAATCTTGATATTTTTTCAATATATTCTAGTTTAGAATTTGTATAAATACTTCATCATTTGAAGTATTGAGGGTGGATAATTGCTAAATATTTCTATAGCTATAGAATTTTGAACCTAAGGGTTTTTTGTATCAAGCTCAAGTTAGAAGACTGGATTTCAAGGAATAAAGCATCATATTACTGGATTCATGTGTTGGGCCACTGAAGTGAAGTATTCCCTTATGTTATTTGTCAATTCTCTTATGTTATTCATTCATTCATAAATGTGTTCTAAATTTTAATGTAAAATCAAGAATTATTATATCATAATTTGTTAAAAGCAGTCCGTTATTGACTGGTTTTCATTTTAATGTTTTCTGCTGATATCCAGACTAGGGAGCCCTTAATTGCTCCCTAATTTCGATTGACCCCAGCCTTTTCTCTGCTTATCCGGATCAAAGAATCCTTCATTGCTCTTTATCCTGATTAAAACCATTTCACCATCAGCCTTTGAAGATCTGAAGTGACTCTACTATCTTTCCCTTTAAAATTTTTACTTTAGACCTTGATCCTGATCTTTTTGCTTGACACATTGACTCCATTTGTCCAATGGATTTCAGATCCTCAACTATCCATCTCATTAAGTGATTTTCCCACCAAACCAAATCAAAACCCCAAAAGCAATTTTCCCTATATAACTAGCCTAAAATCAGATATAAAAACAAAGTTAAATCATATAGAGAGAGCCCTCTCTGAGCATTAGGAAGGCTAGATCCTAAGGCTTAAAAGTAGGTTTGTGGTTACCTCGGTGAGTTCTTTCTTTAACCTTGAGAAATTACTAAGTGATAATAGGAATTTCATACATTGCATTGCTGCTCCTATGGTTTCGAACACTGGTAGGTTCCTTAGGTTTAAAATTGTCGACTGTTGGATGCATCTAAACTCTAGAAGTAGCCTTGTTGCTTCTTCTCCTCCTTTAGTAGCATAATTTTCTATATAAACCTCCCTCTTCATCGCCAGAAACTGGTAAGAATCCATGAAGTTTGTGTCAATCAACGCATGGGGGCTTCACTGTGAGAGAAATAGTATAGCACGTGGGTTCATATTGGGGGATATATAATGAGGAAAAAATGACATAATTTGTTGGCTGGTATAAAAAATGGAGCTCAAATTTAATGAAAAATATAAATGGGTATAAAAAATGTTAATGAAAAAAATGGATACCTACAATATATAGTGAAAGTAAGGGTTTTTTAAATTGGGAAGGTGTATTGAGTTTACATTGGTAAGGGGTTAAATAATGTGATTTTTAGAGGCATTTTCCAATATGTACTCAAATTAAGGGTATTGTTTAATATGCTATGATTGCACGCGATATGTTATAGGTTCAATGAGTGAAGCCCCCGTGGATCAACAACGCATTGTCATATTTTCCCACCAGCAATTCCATTCTCTGAATTCTCTCGTCGAGCTTGGACTCGACGACTGTTGGTGCTACCTTGGTCATTTTTTATGTTCTTTGGTATACTTGCAATGCTACCCGTACTCTTTCTCTGTAAATTCCTGCTACTGGATGCTCTCTCTGGACTTTTTCTAATAAGATTTCGCTTGCTGTTGCTGCTATTTCTTGTTTTAACTCGGAATTCTCCGACATTCTCGTGCTTTCTTCTTTCATGCGGGGTATGTAATTAACCGGCACAAATGAGGTTGGTAAGACCCCATAACTAATTAATTTTTCCTGGCTCCCCCCGCATTTATAATCGTGTGATTAGTTACAACGATGAGGTGTTTTCTGACATGGTTGACTGTTACTGTGACAGGTAATGATTATGGCTTAATATGGAAAATTTATTACAGTATGGATGTTACTAATTATGGCAGTAAATTCTCAAATCCTGGTAATCCTACAAAATGACATGGGTATGATGGGTCATGATGATGGAATGACGTTCGACATGTTTGGCTCTCTAACATGGATGACACGTTGGACACTACCCTCCCCTTGACCACAATCGACTGCGATGAGGTCTCCACATCGCAACTGCAATTTTATTTTTTAATTTTTTCTGTTATTGCAGTTTTTTCTTTATTGGGATTCCTATCTATTCTCTTCTCTGGTGCGAGAGAGTTATTGACTCTACCTACGCTATTATAACCTATTGACTCCTCTCGGTTGCGAGAGTTATTGGAAAATTAAATAATGAAACTTACTCATGATAAGGCTTCATGCGTGCGCCATTCACCCATCCTGGTAATACTTGGTCGTCCAGTTGTGCTAACTGAATTGCTCCTAAATCTCGGATTTAAATCACATGGTATGGTCCTAGCCAATGCATTCTGAGTTTACCTGGGAATTTTTGGAACTTTCTGTCGTACAGTAAAACTTTTCATCCGACCGTAAACGTTTTGTGTCTGATATGACGGTCATGCCAAGCTTTCTGCCTGTCTTTTTAGAAAGTTTGATGAAACTTCGCTAGAAACCTGTCCTCTTCAAGTTTTTGTAGCTCATGTAGTCGCTCCTTCAACAAGGCTTCCTCTGTTAAGTGTAGTGTGGATGCGATTAGTAGGCTCGGTATGACAAAGTCAGTAGGTACCACTACTTCCCTCCCGTACACCAGCTGGAATGGAGTCTGGTTGTTCAGTATTTTGACAGTTGTCCTGTACGTCCACAATGTTGTTGGTATGTGCTCGTCCCAGTCATATCGATCAACATTGCAAATATTTGTTAGTCCCTTTTTGAGAATTTTAATAAATGCTTCCACTGCACCATTTGTCTGAGCATGGTATGGACTGCTCTTATGGTGTTCTACCAAGAAATATTTTAACAGAGATTTGATCATTGCATTGATAAAGTGTATACCTTGATCGCTCGTTAGACTTCTGGGGCATCCAAATCCGCTGATGATATTTTCAAAAATGAACCGGGCTGCTGTGTCTGCCGTGAAATCCTTCACTAGTACCACTTCTGCCCATTTGGTAAGATAGTGTGTTGTGGTAATGTTGTACCTAGCCCGCGAATGTCTAGCGATAGGTGCTATTGGTCCTATAAAATCAACGACCCACTTCTCGAATGGCTGCAATGCTTTTACAGGGTGAAGTGGTAGCTCATCTCTTTGCAATGGACGTCTCGTTCTCTGGCAGTAATCACATTTCTTTACAAATTCTTTACTATCCGTGTGCACTATGGGACACCATAAGCTTGCTTGCAATATCTTTCTTGCAGTGGGTTTCGCACCGACGTGTCCTCTCACAAATCCATAATGACACTGCCACAATATATCCTCCCTTTCATGGTCCAGGACACATCTCCTCAAGACTTGATCTAACCCCATATTATACAACTATCCCGCTATTAACTAATACTCTGCTGCACTGACTAACATATGTCTTTTTTGAGTCACTGTATATTCTGTCGGGCACTGTCCTGTTGCCAGATAGATTGCTATCTGATCTAAGTAGTCTGGGATGGCTTCTACTCTAAAAACATGAGCGTCTGGTAGCTGATCATCCAGGGACCCTCCATTTTCTCCATTCTCCAGCCTTGATAAATGGTTAGGACCCACATTCAGTCTTCCTGGTTTCACTATCACCTCAAAGGTGAACTCCTGAAACAGTAGGAGCCATCTACAGATCCTCCCTTCAAGGACAGGTTTGTTAACTAGGTACCTTAATGTTAAATGGTCCATGAAGAATTTAAACGTACCTCCTAATAAGTAATGGCAAAACTTTTGAAGGGAATACACCATTGCTAAAGCCTCTCATTCCGTTGTGGTGTAGTTCCTTTTAGTTGTTGATAATTTCCGGCTTGCAAAATAAAATGGGTGATCAACTGAAGTATCTCCTAGTTGAGCCAGAACTGCTCCTAGTGCAATGGTGGAGGCATCAATGTGGACGTGGAATTGATTGTCCCAATTAGGATGAAATAATATGGGCACACTTGCTAATTTGTTTTTGAGTGTATTGAGGGCAGTAGCACAATCGGTTGTCCAAATGAATTGCTCCGATTTCTACAATAACTTCTCCAATGGGGTTGTTACCTTTGCATAGTTGCGGATGAATCGTCTATAGTAGCCGGTGTGGCTTAGTAGTGACCTTAACTGCTTCACGGTTTCCGGTGGCTCTATGTTGATTATAACTGCCACTTTTGCTGGATCTACGCAAACCCCTTGTTTTCAAACAACATGTCCTAGCAGCGTCCCAAAGGGTAATGCAAAGATGCACTTCTTAAGGTTTAATGAAATCTGGAGTTGTCTGCATCTGTCAAACATTATCCTTAACAACGTTGCATGATTCTTCAACAGGTTGTAAACTGTCCAGCCATCTATATAAACTTCCAGGAATTTATGGATATATTCCTGAAATGCTACTATAACAATCCGTGAAAATATTTCCGGTGCATTTTTCAACCCGAAAGGGAATTACATGATATGCAAATGAGCCCCATTCGGTTGTGAAAGTTGTTTTCTTCTTATCTTCTTCAGCTATACTTGATGGTATCCTAAAAATCCATTTGTAAATTAATAAGCTTAATTCCCTGCAACATTGTCGAGCACCTCATCACTGAACAGAGTGGGGAATGGATCATGTATGCATGCATTGTTGAGGCTCCTGTAGTCAACACATACTCGAATTTCTGACTTTTCCTTTTCCCTTTGTATGACTATAGGACTTACCCACTCTGCTTCTTCCACCAGAAATAGCCATCCTGCTTTCAACATTTTATCAATCTCTACCTTGAATTTCTCTTTCACTCTTGGATTCAGACGGTATGGTCTGTGCTTTACCGGTCTTGCGTCAGGCTTCAAAATTATACACATTTCTCCCATGTCTCCTTTTATTCCTTTTCGCTCCGCTACTGAGGATGAGAACAAGTCTTCATACTCCTGTAGCAGATTAAATATCTCCTTATTTGTTTTTGCATTCCAGTAGTCACCAATTGACGCAAGTTTGGGCTTTTCCGGTGTTCCGATGTTCAGTTTCTTGGTCTTCATCGGTAGCAAATTAATTCCTTCTGTTTTAGGTTCTTCTTGAATATCCCGCTCCCCTTCTTTTTCTTCAAAATATAGGTGTCTAAGATCTTCTAGATCATCATCATCCATTTCACTGTTGATCTTTTTGCATGCTACCGACTGTCTAACATTCTGTTTTGGGAGTGGTTGTTCTTCATCCTCCTAAATTTCTGAAAAGAATAGTACCCTTTTAATGGCCTGCAATGCCTGTGTGACTGGTTTTGTTTCTCCTTTAATGGAAAAGTATTATGTAAATTGATCCGCAACTGCTTGCCAAGTACCGGTTCCTCTTTTCTTCTCTTTAGTTAGGTACCAAGCTCGTGGATTCGCATCTAGTGATTGTACAAACTTGTGTACCCATAGATCTTTCGGGTACCCTACTTTCTTCCATTGGTACTCACAATGTTGTAAATGTTTACTGGGGTCAGAATCCCCTTGGTACTTTTCAGTGAATTATGGTCCTTCCTCTTCCTTGAATCTGGCCCTCAACGCTACTACAACCCCGTCCCATCGCGACAGAGTTGCGGTGGTTTCTCCACCACCTTGCTGACGTGGATTGTGAAGCCACATCCATGAGTGGGACTCTATGTTCCACCGGTACTTTATCTTCTATTTTGGCAATAAATGTACTTACAACATTCATATTTGATAAGGTCAGATATTCTCTTACCTCAGTTCTGATCCAATTGATTCTTCGGATGTTTGCACATCTTCTTGTATTGGTATCGTATCCCCCCTGCTGCTAATCATCCCTGGCTATTTCTGAGCCCAAGTCTGAGCTTTGAACACTTCTCCAGCTTACAGTCCCCCCCGGTGTTGGGTTGATATAATCTTCTCTTTTCCCTGCTGTCATTTGCTAAAGATGATCAAGAAGCTGAGCATCCTATCTGTTGTCGACATTTTTTGTATATCGGGGTCCTTGATATGGGTCAAGTGGCTAAGTGACCCTGACCTCCTTGACTTCAAATATCATTAGATCCTTTTTTAGATCGATCAATGCATAGTTCTTGAAAGCCCAGTCTATCCCCAATAATGCTGGGTATGGATCCTTATCCCCCATGATGTCTATCACCTCAAAGTATGTGTATGTCTTTACCCCCAAAAAATTGACTTCGACCTCCTCCAACCTACCTATGGGAACAATGCAGTACTGGTTTTCCATGCGAAGCTGGATTGGTGAATATATTAGTTTTGATCTCCCCAATGCTTCCCATGTCTTCCTTGAAAAATTTTGACATCTGACGCTAGGTCAAGCATTGTGTCCTTAATTTGGAATCTCGCGACTTGAGTGTTTACACATAATTATTTCCCTGTTCTTCTTTTATTTCTTTTGAATATCCATATGTATTTATGTGTTGCATCATTTTCCTCCTCTGGTTCTGTGGTTTCCTGCACCACCATCTCTATATTTTGTTTCAATTTCTCCAGCATCGGTCCATTGGTTACAATTTTTAAAAATATTCGGAACCATTCTTCAATCATAGTGCTTGTATTAATCTGTTTCTCCTTTTCCACCTTAGGCTGTGGTAACTCATTTCCTTTACTCCCTCCAAGTTGGGTAAATGTTTCCACCATTTTTTTTAAATATTGCTTTTGCCTATCTAGCCTGAACACTGGCTTTGGAGATGTTGGATTTATCAACTTTATCAAGTCTATATTCTGTGCATCTTCCCCTATTCTCTTTCCTCCCCACGTCACTATGGCTACATTCTGCATAGCCCAAGCCTCTAATATTATTAGCTCTGCATTTACCAGATTTTCTCCTCTTTGTTTGGATCTCTCTTCCCATATTTTAATTAGCTCTGGGCAGCCTTCAATTGCGTGTATATTGACTATGCATTGAGAGCACCATGGTCTTCTGGGAAGTGGACATTCCCTGGCTACGTGGCCCTCCTGGTCACAATTGTAACGTCTTACCGATCCTCTTCCTCCATATTTGCCTCCTCTCATTTCTCCTCATCGTCCCCTAGGAGCCTCATTCACTCTATATGATAGCCTGTCCAATTGTTCCGCTAGTGCATCCAAGGCTCTACACTCCTCTTTATTGTGCGTTGTGGAAGCACAAAACTCACAATATATGTTGTTTGGAATGTTGGAGTATTTTTTTAAAATTAGGCATAGGCGTGGTGGATGCCCAATGCCTTTACATATTTTGCAATACTCAGTTGCGGTCTGATTCTGTTGTGTAGGGAACCCTGTTAAGTGGGGTTGCAGCGGGTATAACCCTTGCATATTTATCTACGCAACTCCCCCTACCGGTGGAATTCCTTGTGTCCCCGCTGCTGAGGTCCCCGCATTTTGTCCTCGTAGTCTTGGGCATTCAGTGACCACGTGTACCTCCATCAGACAGTGCGTACACCATACATTGGGTCTTGCAGGTCGTATTAGCTGGATATCCTTCAAATTTTCCATTAGACTGGCTATCTGATGTTGTAATCCCAATATGGAAGGGTATTGAGCTGCTGCCCCTCCTTTGAACTCCTACGGATACCCCGCCATAGCCTCTATCTTCATAGCTTGCTCTAATACATCTTGTAATGTATCAATATTCTGTTGCGTTAGGGGAGTTCTGGTCAACGGGAGAAGGGACTTGATAAACCAATCTCTTTGATGATTCAGATCGATTAGGTAACTCAATTTTCCAATCGCATCCTTGAACCTTCTCATCAGATCCCATGCAATTTCACCTTCTCGCTGTTTAATCTCCCACATCTCTGATAAACTCTACTGATCTGTCTGACGTAACTTGAATTCTTTGACAAATTCTTTCTTTACATCATCTATCATTGGGTTTGGATGAGCTTTGGACCATTTAATGAACCAGTGAAGAGCTCTCTCTCTTAAAGTAGTTTGGAACTTGATCAACTTAACTGCCTCTGGTGTCTGCCGCGCCCTCCATATGGCTTCGCAGAGATACCAGTGCTTCTCCACATCGTCATTGCCCCTCCTAGATAATTCTAGGTATCAGGTAAATGATCCTGCCATACTTCTTTGTGTGGATGGTGCTAGAATAAAAGCCCTATTTCCTGGCTGTGAAATTGTATTACTAGCACTACTACTAGTATGTATTGCTGTTGTGGACTGAACACTATTCAACTTACTCAATTCTCATAACTTAAAAAAATATTCACCTAGTGGCTGATAGAGTACCAGGGGAAGGTTGGGACTAGAGCTACTTGAACTTTTGGGAATAGAGTTACCTTGAGTTATGGGTGCCAACCCCTCTCGAAATAGTTGCTCCATGGCAACATGCAACTCCACATCGGACATCTCCTCAGGCCGCGCGTCCTCCACGTTGGAATTTTCTCCCTTTTCTATTTGGGCTGGGCTCCTATACACTTTTCTGACTTCCTTGATGGTCCCTCCTATTCCTTGGGATACCGTTTGACCTTCCATCTCCTTTGTCATTTGCGGTGCCTTCTCCTTGTTCTGTCGACTACTTTCCTGCTTCTCAAACTCCTTCTTCACACTTTCCTGCCACTTCTCAGTGACCTGCGCCCTCCAATGTGCTCGTCGCTCTCTCAACCTACTTGAGGTCTCAGAATCCATATCCCTATTTCCCCTTCCAAATTAATTTTAGCATCTCTCCCTCAACTCCTTCCCCCAGTACTGGAGGTTTAAGTCTCCATCTCAGATTTTTGAAATTCCATCAATCCCTCGTTTACCATTAAAGCTTTGATCCACAAAGGAATTTCCTTCAACAACTCTCCTCACACTCTGGACCTAAATACGTCTTCTTATGGCTCCACTATAAATCCTTCCAAGGTAGATTACACCCAGGAATCTACAACTCGGGTCAAATCGATATCTAATCGATGGAGTGCTACCAGATCCACGTGCAACTACTTGCGACAGATCTTATGTGAGCTTCCTTGGACTGTCTTGACTTGTAGTCTCTGAAACCAATTATAGATTTCCTCTGGAAACTTTCCCCAGAATATTTCGTAGAGATCACTCGCAGATTCAGAGAATAGAACCCGATCCTTAACAGTTTTCTCCCTCTGTTGTCTCAACTCAACTTGCTGCGCTATGAACTGATCTAAGTGGTTAAACCACTAGCTTCGTATTTATCTCTCGAAGAACTGTGATACCATGATCTAGCTCCTAAATGAAATTTCAGTTCCCGACAATGGAACCATTTTTTGGCGAGAAATAAGGTCTCTGAGTAAGACCCATGTTCAGGAGAGAGGCCAACAAGGTTCCCGCAGTAGTCTACCACAACGCTGGCATTTTCACCCTACTCCAAAGAGTAGAGAGTCTCACTTGAGGCATTCCGTGACCTTAATAAGGTTAGGAACATATCAGATATAAACTAATCACATCTATAGAGCAAAACAGATAGAACTAGGAACTGCAAACAGATTTAGCTACCTTGCACAAGATACTACTCATGAGAATATTCAGGATGCAAAATTAAAATTTAAAGCGGGCAATACATTCATCATAACCAAATGCTTATCACAGAACTCAGGACATCAAACCCAGGTAGAAGTATATTTCATTATCAATAACAGACGGTTACATTGATCCACAGAGTTTATTACAGAATGACTATTACAACATTACAGAACATAATAGAACATAATGGAATAGAAACAAACATAACAGATCTCTCCTACGGATCTCTTCCTCAGCCCTCTACTGCTCCAACCTCTCTTCTACGCTGATCGATTGCCTATTTGTTCCTTTGCCATCGTAAATTTCAGTTTCCCTCCTTTCCTTCTTTGCTGTTTGCTGTTTCTCCCTGATCACTGGGAGTTCCACTGCCTGTCCTTGTAGCTCCTTCCTGCCATTTGTGCTAGTTTCCACAACTGTCGTGCCACCTGCTCTCCAGCTCTTTGCAACCATGACAACTCCCTGTCTACCGTGGTTGCGCTCCGCCACCTGTTATCCACGACTCAAAACCATTTTATTTCCAAAATAAGGGCCCCAACAAGTGCAAAAATTTATTACTGTCTTAGGTGGATCCAAGTTTACAATGAAATCAATCTTCGTAGGGTCCACCATGAGTCCTTGCATGAAAATAACATGTCCCAAAAATATACTGAAAGGTACACATAATATGCACTTCTTAAGATTCAAATAGATTTATATTGTCTACAAGTGTTGAGCATAAGCCTCAAACTTCCAACATGTTTGTTCAACAGTCCAAATACTATCAAGTCATCAAAGTATACCTCCAAAAATTTATGAATGTACTCCTTAAAAAATGCGACCACTACTTTGGAAAATATAGCAGGGGAATTCTAATATGAGCCCCATTATATAGCAAAAGTGGTCTTGTGTCGATATTCAGGTGCAATTTTGATCTAATGATATCCTAAAAATCCATCTGTAAATGAATAGGCTTCTTGACCTCCTACATTATCCAATACTTCATCTATGAAAGGGGTGGGAAAAGGATCATGCAAACATGGCATTGTTCAACTTCCTTAGGTCAACACATCCTTATCTCTCCTTTTGTCTTCTTTTCCTACACCACCATAGGACTTCCCCATTTCGACTCTTTGACATGTTCAATAATCCTTTTTGTTATCATCTTATCAAGTCCTAGATTCAATTTCTCCTTGTAATTTGGGTTCAACCTATAAGGTATCTTCTTGATTGGCTTCACATCAAGGTTCAGGGGAATATTCACGACTCCCAAATCTTCTAATATTCCCTTCATATCTGAAAAATTTAGTGATTTACAATTCTTGATATTCATGTAGTATTTCTGTGAATTTTCTAACTGTCTGATCGTCCCAGTAATCTCCTACTGTTGAAAATTTGGGCTCTTCTTCTGATCCTCTATTCACCTTCTTGGTATTCAATGGATGTGTTATATTTGGTGTCTATCTTATGCCCTTGTACTTCACTGTTTCGTTTTGATTCCACGATGTCAATGTTGCACGGATCTTCTTCTTCTTCTGCAGTAATATTATAGCATTCTAGAACATACTCTATCTACACAGCCCAATTAGGTTGCTGCCATGTTAGTGTAGTTACTCCCTCAAATATTTTATCTTTTACTCCCTAAAGGGTTGAATCTATGCCCAAAAATTCATCCTCAATGTTGAATGTTAAAATAAAACCATCAACCAAGTCTGCCTAATTCATAGTACCATGTCGCAGTTCTATTTCTAGGTACCAATTCTTAGGAATTGTCTCCAATGTGTGAATAAATCCATGTACCTATTCCTGGTGTGGAATCTCCTTCCATGTTGTAATTCATAGCTGGATATGTTCTCTAGGGTCGGTTTCACCATTATATTTCTTCATTTCTATTTCCACTTTTCCAAACCTTATCCACATTAATATTTGACATACCTGCCAATCTCCTATATTGTTCTTGTGTGTGCCCCACCATCTAGCAGGGGTAGATCTTAGGGTTGTATCCAAAGCTATTAATATTTGATATTCTGGTACCCGCTCTTCATAATCATTAAGTAAAGTTTCTATATTACCCAAACCATCGTAATAAGGCAGGTGACATAACTCACATGTCATACAAAGAACTACTTTATTTATTCTTGCACAATGCTTTGTGGATATTTCATGCAATATGCTATGCCAATTATTCAGTTCTTCTTCTGAATCAGATGTGTAGGTACTACCATTATCCCAACTCAAATTTCCATCTGCAGTAGGGTTAATATAATATTCTTCCTTGGATGTCAATTGATAGATGTTATCTATGTATGCTGCACTGTATTCTTCTCTGATTGCCTTTGTATATATTACTCCTTCAGATGGATCTAAAGGAAAAAGCACCCTCATATTGTTTCCTTCAAATATCATTTGCCTCTTCTTTAGATTGATTATGGCCATATTTTCCATTTCCCAATCAATTCCAAGAAAAGCAGGATAAATATTACTATCATAAAAAATTTCTATTAATTCAAAATGAAACAATGCAAACTCCATCAATATCTATTATGACACCTGACAGTCTTCCCATAGGAAATATATTTTTCTTATTTTCCAATCTTAATCGAATATTTGACCATTGTAGGCTTGTCTTACCCATTATTTACCATGTCTATTTTTTCAATACATTAGCATCAAAGCCCAAATACAAAATAACATGATCCATTTCATATTCTCCTATTTGTACACTAAGTCTCATTTCTTTTCCAGTTCTTTTCTGTCGGTGTACATTATTAACTGCATGCACATCACTTCACGATGCTTCTTTTTATGCACATGAATCTATCAATTCCTGAAGTCCTTCTACAACCTTTTGATCTATTAACAACTTCATACAAGTCTGCAAAAAACATCCCAACATACTTTCTTGATATGTTGAACTCTATATCAGAGCTCGATTCTACGTCACAACTTGGTTCTATGTTGGAACTACTATCACATTGTAGTTACTAGGCCCTGGATGTGCAATAGAAGTCGAAGCTCTTGCATCCATAAAACTTCGGTTTTCTTCCATAAATACTTTCTTTTCTCTCCGAACATAAAAAGCAAGAACTTTCTCTAGATTATTTCTAACCCATGCACCTAGATTTTCAAATTCCTTCTTTCCATCATCTTTATCACCTCTAGTCACAACTCCACTTCTAGTGAAAATATGAACACAAGGTTCATCGATCCTTCTTTCAGCGTTCATCATTTAGATGTTCTGTGTGGGATGCTGGTTTCTTTTCTCTTGCATTTTTTCCATAAGCATATGATAATCTTCAATTACATTATCAAAGGATTTGCAATAATTACATGTTGTAGTAGGATTATGGAAATATCTTTCCAAATGACATGCCTGGCCGCAATTATAACAAATGATCTATCCTCGTCCTCGACCAGCTCCACCTCCTCGACCTATTCCTTAATAACCTTCTCTACCACTGCACTATCCATTGGCCTCATGTGGATGCTCCTTTTCTTGCATTATGTAAGCATCATCGTTATGCTCCATCATCAGATCATAACTTCGACAATTGTTCTCATCATGTCCTATTGACTTAAAAAAATTTCAAAATAGGTTCCTCGGGGTCTGCACATATTTCTACAACAAATAATATTTTTTAAAGCGATGTTGGCCTCTCGTCTTGCATATCTCGTACCACATGCTGGATCCTGTATTCAAAGGATTGGTTGCTCAACTAGCCATGTAGTCCTTGAAAACATGGCACTGTTCCTTAGAATGGTCCTCTGGTTTTCACTTTGTATACCACACTTCTTCTTTGACTTATTTACCCTTCTTGATATCTTGTAATTGCAAGGTTAGTTTTGCCATCTGACTCTGAATTTGTTGCATACCTGCATTAGTGTCTCCTATAGGTGACACTTCCAACATCATCGCAATTTCCATAACTTTGGCTTGAGTTGCTATCTTATACTGCGTTAATGGAGACTATATATATGGAAACAACACAACTATAAACCATTAGTTACATTGCTTTGTAGGTATGTGTTTAGATTTTGGGGTAGCATTGGATGTGCTCTAGCTCTGAAACTTTTTAGAGGGGCTAGAACACATGAGATCTCCAAGACCCAGAAAGCGTTTGGAGAAATTCCATATCGTGTAAAAGATATTAAAATAATTAAGTTTTTTAATGGGGACACTAAGTATAACTTAGGTAAATTGAAAAATTAAAGTGAATTAATTTACGCATGTGATGAGAAAATTATAAGTGACATGGATCAAGCTTATTTTAATCTTAGTTTTTTATTAGAGATAATATCACGACCGTTTATTTGTCAACGAGAAAAGTATAAAGGAAAGGTTTGGGGTCAGTTGGCGAACACACAGTGAATCTAAGAGATCGAATTATTTTGACGAAGCAGTGCTCAGATGAAGATTAGATCTGAGTGATTTAGAGAATCAGTGAGGGGCGGATGCAGTGATTAATCAGAGGACCAAGAGTACAATGTAGAGCAAGGGCAGAAAATACACATTGGAGGTAGCACATCCATCATATGGTGTGACACAATCCCTAGAGAGGGTGACATAGGCCCACTCAGGGCTCACGCAGGTGGAATGCAGAGCCTCCAAGGAAAAGTACAAAATTCACTGGAGACTGGGGTTTCTAAGCCTACAGGGCTAAAACCAGTTTTTGGGAGAAGATGATCAGCATAGAGCTAGGGTGACGCAGTCCCTCAGCTAGGGCCACACAACCTTACGCAATGGCAACGTAGAGACTACATAGAGCTAGCTGGGGTTTCACCAATAGCTCATTCGGATCAGATGGGACTTGCGGGAGTGAGGTAAAACTCTAGTGAGGTTTTCTCCATTGGGTGAGCTGGATTATGACACCCTAGATGTACTCAAAATAATGCTACTTAATAATAATAAACCCTCAGATCTGTTGCATCGGTTTTCCCACATTGGTTTTTTCCAGGGACATTTTTTCCGAAAAATCTGTGTCCTTTGTCATATGTGTGTGATGTTTAGCAAATGATTTGTATTTGTGTAGGCTGTTATTTGTGTTTAATTTAATGTTTTTATGAATATTTTTAGTTAAATATCTTTTGTATAATAAAACCAAGTAGGAGAATTAAATCAATATTTAGAATTAGGATTTCTGTGCTCAGAAATTTTTACATGGTATCAGAGAATTGCAGATCAAGCTGAAGCCATCAGTAAGGGGCTAAATATTTTTGCTGTAGGAAGGATAGCTGAAGCAACACAGGTTTTTAAGAAGGCATTGCAACACTAGAGGGACAACATAGACCTTGAAAGGGTGACACAAAGTCAATTTTCTCATGCATAGGATGACACAACTCAAAAAAGGTGACGCAGATCTATTCTACTCACGTAGAGGCTGACACAACATTAGGAGAGTGAAACAGAGCTAGTATGCTCACAAAAAGGACGACACAACACCAAGAGGGTGACACAGTACAAGAGGGAGTGGCGTTGTGCTAATTGCTGGGGCTAGAAGTGTAGCTTATGATCTTCAAAGTTGTTGGTGAGGCATCGGTTTTGTTGGTGCAGAACATTCCTAGCAAAGGTGACAAAGTGACGAGAAACAATCCCTCAAAATACTTTTCCCAAGAAGCCTGAGACTCGACAAGGAGGGTGATTGTAGAGGGATGATTTAGTAGAATTGGCAGAGGATTTCCAGGAGGGAAATCAATTTTCAGAGTGAGAAGTTTCTCTAGAGGGTTTCTATCGCCGAGAAAACCAGATCTGATCTTATGTTGAGTGCAACAGAAGTAGAAGGGAGAAGAGGATCTGTTTCAACAGTTTGAGCAGAGATGGCCCTGTATGGACTAAGATATCATAATAGGTTGGAAGGTGTGTCCAAATTTTTGATTTGGAAAGATAGAATCCTGACAGTCTTAGAAGAATATGGTATTAGAGGCCACGCGGAAAAATTCCTACCTATACCGACCGATGCAAATGCTATGAATAAGTTCAATGAAAATTAGGCGTGGGCTAAGCGCTTGATCATGGATGGAGTGAAGGATCACATGGTCCCACACATTGCCGATAAGAAGATGAAAGATGAGGTGTGGAAAAATTTGACCACGCTGTATCAAGGCAGCTCCGTCCAACGGAATATTATTTTAGAGAACCAGATGCGAATGTTCCAGATACACAAGGGGGAGGAGATTGATCCCTTCCTCTTCAAATTGCAGACTATCTAAGATAAGCTGATTTCCATGGGGGAAACTCCGGATGGTTTGATCATGGTGAGGAATTCCCTGAATGCAGTCACCGAAGAGTGGGAGACCTTTGTCCAAAGAATCTTGGGCAAAAAAAACTCCCAAATTGGGGTGACATGTGGGCTATCCTTCGATAGAAGGAGATCCGCAGGGTGACCAAGAGGGAATTCAACAACAAAGGTGGAAAGGTAAAGGAGGAGGAGGAATATGCAGCCCTAGCATATAAGGGACGATGAAAACAAGGGAATAAGAAAAAGGACCTATCTAAGGCCCGATGCTTCAAATGTGGTGAACTTGGACACTTCACCAACATTGTTCCTAAGAGGAAGGACATGAAAGATTGAGATTCCAAGGCAAAAACAATGAAAGGGGATAGTGGCAACGATGATGATGTGGCCATGAGTGCTCATGTGCCTCAAGAGAAGTGGTGGGGTGATATAGATATGTAGAGAAACTACAGATGGTGGTGGCGGGATCCTTGAGGTGCCCAAACTCTTTGATCACATACAAGCTACAAGAGCCTTAAGATAGTAGCAGGAATGCTGGATTAGTGGGTGCAGAAGATCATGGAGAAGCAAAGGCAGTGATGGGATGCTGAAGTCTAGAGCAGCTTAGAGGAGAGTCAACAACAACGTGGAAGTAGCAACGCAGAGGCTGATGGGATTTTAGCAGCGCAGAGGCAATGCTTACGCAGTGCAATGCAACAGATAGCGTAGAGCTTCAGAGAGACAACGCAGAGCAGTAGCAGAGTGTGATTCAGTGATGATATGCAGCTTGACTGACTTGTTTGTCACTAAGTGGGTGATGGTCCTTCAGTTTCTTACTTCTCAGCAATTGATTTTCAGTGCAACAGTTAGTAGTGGCAATGTTATAGGCAACATGATGCAAAAATTTGAGAGGGAACTGCAATATAGATGTGGCAGTGTCAGTGGTAGTGAAATGGGTAGTAGTACAGAGAGAAACATGGAAGTGGATGGAGGGAAGCATGCCAAGCATCAAAAATGCAAAGACCGATGCCAAAGATCAAGGTAATGCTTCACTGGTGAAGTATTGCTAGAGCACACTCCTCGCTAACAGGGAGTGTTGATATTTTGGGGTAGCATCGGATGTGATCTAGCTATGAAACTTTGTGGAGGGGATACAACACATGAGATATCCAAGACCCAGAAAGCGTGTGGATAAATTCCATCTGGTGTAAAAGATATTCAAATAATTAATTTTTTTAATGGGGACCCTAAGTATAACTTAGGAAAATTAAAAAATTAAAGTGAATTAATTTACACATGTGATGAGAAATTTCTATGTGATGTGGATCAAAATTCTTTTAATCTTAGAAGTTGATTAGAAATTATATCACAACCGTTGATTTGTCAACGAGAAAATTATAAAGGAAAGGCTTGGGGTCAATTGGAGAACACATATAGTGAATCTAAGAGATCAAATTCTTCTGACAGAGCAGTGTTCGGATGAAGATGTTATGAAACCAACTCCAAAAAAAGAATAAAAGAGAGATCAACGCCTTAGAAATTATCCACTTTGAGGGGGAAACCTCCTTTACATTACATAAATGAACAATTATTGGATCATTCAAATGAAAAAACCTCCTTTCTATATATAGGAGTCCATGGGGTCACAATATAATCCTAGACGACCTAACAATAATAATGTAAGGGCACAAAAATAACAATAGTGGTGTTTTTTGGGGCACAATAATAACAATATGGGTACTACAGGTGTACACAAATAACAATAAGGGGGCTACACTAACAACAATGGGGGACTACATTAGTAATGTAGGGATGTAACATGCCCCTCTCCTTCAAAAAAGTGTTTTCCTCAACACTTGAGTAGCTCTAGATGCTTCTGTATAAAATTCTCATCCTCCCATGTGGAATCTTCAGTGGGTAAGTTCTTCCACTTGATGAGATACTCTGAAATTGATCAATTTCGTAGCTGTTGAGTTCTTGTTTCCATGACTGCTTCAGGTTCCAATATGATTTTCCTTCCTCATCAAGTTTTGGAAATATTGTTTGAACTGGAAGTTTGTCACCTATAACCTTCTTTAAGCATGAAACATGGAAAAATGGGTACACTCGAGAAGAAGAAGGAAGCTCCAATTTGTATGCCATAGTACCAATATTATGCAACACCTTGTAAGGACCGTAATACTTTGGCGATAATTTACCATCCTTCTTAGCTTGCTTGAGATACATTTGTTTGTATGGTTATAGCCGTAAAGATGCCCAGTATCCTACATCAAAACTTCTCTCGCTGCAATGTTGACTTGCCTATTGTTTCATTTGATTTTGTGCCAAATTTAGGTTATCCTTTAAGAGTTGGAGAACTTGTTGTTGATGCTCGATGTGATCTTAAATATGAGGTGATGGAGGGTGGATGATATCCATAAAGTTCCATAAATGGGGTCATTTTTTTGTAGTATGGAAGAAAGTGTTATACCACCATTCAGCCAGAGGTAACCACTTGACCCATTGTGTTTGTTTATCTGATACAAAACAACGAAGATATCCTTCGAAAAATTTGTTCAATATCTCATTTTTCCCATCTGATTGAGGACGAAAAGATGAACTATGGGCTAGTTGAGTACCCAAACAAGAAAATAATTATGTGAAAAAATTTCCAGTGAAAATGGGATGTCGGTCGCTTACAATAATCCTTGGGTTTCCATGTAGCTTTTGAATTGTTTCCATATATGAAGTAGCAACTGTACTTGCTTTAAATGGATGATATAATGCACACAAGTGTGCATACTTGGTAAGTCTATCAACTACCACCATTATGAAACTCTTTCCTTCAGACTTAGGTAAACTTGTGATAAAATCCATTGAAACCTCCTCCCAAGTTTAACTTGGAATGGGTAAAGGTTGTAGTAGACTCGAGTCTTAATTGTCTCAATTTTATTTTGCTGGAAAACCAAACATTCTGCCACAAACTTTTGAATATCAGATTTAAGGCCATCCAAAAAAAAAACATTTATACACCCCGTGGTAAGTTTTTAAAAAGCCTAAGTGTCCTCCTACGGGAGAGGAGTGCAATTCCAAAAGAACATTTTGTTTTATTTGGGAATTCTTACAAATATCTAAGCGATATTTGTACCATAAGGAATCATTTTCCAACTAAATGTATCAGATGTACTGGGATCTTACTGCAACTTTTGAATGAGTGTCCACTCTTCTTCGTCATTCTTCCATTCCTCCCTTGCTTCGATTATCTAATCTGATTGGATAATAGAAATGGCACAAAACAATGCTTCCACCTCCTCATCCTTTCTTGAGATTGCATTTGCAACAAAATTTAGCTTCCCTTTTTTGAAGATGATTTCAAAGTCATAACCTAACATCTTTGTGACCCATTCTTTCTTCTCTTGTGAAGATAGTCTTGTTTCCAAAAAGTAGTTAAGACTATCATGATCATTTTTTACTTTGAAGTGTATACCCATTAGGTAAGGTTGCCATTTCTTTAGTGCATGTAGTATTTCCAACATTTCCTTCTCATAAATAGCTTTCTGTAAATGCTTTCCTTTGATTAGATGACTTCCAAAAGCAATGGGTATTCCTTCTTGCATCAAAACAACACCAATTCCATTTCTTGAGGCATCACATTCCACAATAAATATTTTTGTGAAGTCTGGCATAGCTAAGACAGGTGTTAGGCACATTTCCTCTTTAATATGTTCAAAGGCCTTAGTTACTTCAGGAGTCCATGAAAATGCATCTTTCTTCAATAATGTTGTTATAGGTGCTGCTATTTTCCCATAATTCTTAACAAACTTGCGATAATACCCTGTTAACCCGACAAATCCTCACAAATACTTTATGGTTGTGAGGAATTTCCATTCCTTAATGGCTTTAATTTTGTTAGGGTCTACCTTAACACCCTCCTGAGATACAATATGACCCAGATATTCCACCTCTTGTACTCCGAATAAATATTTGGATGTTTTTTCATATAATTGTTTCTCCTCCAATAGTTTGAGCACCCTGTCAACATGTTGAATATGATCCTTCCAAGACTTGCTGTAGATTAGTATATTATCAAAAAAAACTAACAAATTTTTTCTAAGGAAGCGTTTAAAAATGGAATTCATCAACCCTTGAAATGTGGAAGGTGCATTAGTAAGGCCAAAAGGCATGACCAAAAATTCATAATGACCCTCATGAGTTCGAAATGTTGTTTTCGGAATATCTTTAGTCTTCATTTTAATTTGATGATATCTTGAATGAAGATCCAACTTGGTAAAATAAATTGCTCCATGTAATTCATCCAATAATTCATCAATCACAGGAATGGGAAATTTATCTTTAATAGTGATCTTATTGAGCTCCCTATAATCCAGAAACATGCGCCATGATCCATCCTTCTTGTGCACCAATCCTACTGGAGCAGAGAAATAACTATGACTAGGTTGAATCATACCGACCTCTAACATTTCTGCAATCATACATTCAATTTCGCTCTTTTGGACATAAGGATATCTATAAGGCATGATGTTTGGAGGAACACTTCCTGGAATAAAATGAATAGCATGATCATGATCATGAATAGGTGGGAGTCCTTTGGGAGTTTCAAACCCCTTGGAATGATTGTCCAAGAATTTTTGGAGATATGGGGAAACAGATGATTTTGATGTTGGAACTTATAGTGAGCATAATTGTGCAATTACACCTCGTTGTTATTTCTTCAGAAGATTTTTCATGACATTAGAGCTTATTATCTTTCCCGACTTCCCTGCGATGCCCCATAATTCAACTTCCTTTCCCTCCGAAAAAAAAATCAAGAAAAGTTCTTGAAAATTAAAAGCTACCATCCCAAAATATTGTAACCATTGTACTCCTATTACAAAATCAACGCCTCCCATTGGAATGGAAAACATTGGATTATTCAATAGATATTCCCCCATGGTTAGCTTGATATTATGGCATTTTCCAGAGCAATTTATAGTCCCTCCATTTGCAACCATCACTTGACACTCTAGTGCTGGGTATAGGAAGCAATTCAATTCCTTGGCTACCTTACTATGAATAAAAATATGGGTACTACTTGAATCAATCAACAATATTACATTTTTCTTCTTGATATGTCCTTCTATATTGAGAGTTTGAGGAGTGGTAATTCCTACCAATTCATTACAGGATATGGTCGGACTCATTTCTTCTTTTTCTAGGGTTGGTTCTTGGTGTATATTATCTTCTTTTGAAGTTTCTTGTTCATTTTCTTCCTCCTCTTCACAGTCTATGTAAAATAATTTCTTCTTAGCACACTTACGACCTTTAGTGTATTTTCTATCACAACTGTAGCAAAGCCATTTTTCTCTTTTTTCTTCCAATTGTTGTGGTGTCAACCTTGTAGGTTGTGGAATTCTAGGAGTAACAACACTTCCATCTTTATAGATGTGAGTGGTAGGCTTCCTTGTCGCCATAATTTTACTTCCCATTTTTCTTGCCAACCTGAATGCCTCCTCCAATGAATCAGGTTCCCAAAGGCAAACCTCATGTTAGATGTTATCCTTTAAAGTCCCTATGAAGAGCTCAATCCCATGTTCCTCTGGAATATTCAATCCCCAATGTGATCCACCATTGAACCCTTTCATTTGAGATTTATCAATTGGCTAAAGAAGGTGTTTCTCTTTGTATCCTCATAATGTGCTATCATTTCCTCTGTAAAAATTGACCAAGTGACAATTTTTTTATGAGAGAAAAGCCATTTATACCATATAAATGTATTTTGTTCTAATTGTAAAGTTGCAATGCGTACCTTTTGTGTGTTTTGCACATTATGGAGATCAAAATATTGCTCTATATGTAGTATCCATGTTACAGGATCCCTGCCATCAAACTTCCTCATATTGAGCTTTGGAATATGGTGGGTCTTCAATCTAACATTAGAGTTTATGAAATCACGTTTAACATTTATTTTTTTCTCATCATGAGTTTCATGTACTACCTTTTATCCATTAGGAATCATTTATTGTATCAACTTTGTCAAACCTTCCTTCAAACTTTCCATGTCTGCTTTTAGATCATTCTTCATGTCTTCCATGTTGTCTTTCATTTTTCCATCTATGTCATCCATCTTAGCTTCCATGCCATCCATCTTAGCTTCCATGCCATTATTCAAACCATCCATCTTAGCTTCCACGCCTTTCTTCAAACCATTCATATTAGCTTCCGTGCCTTTCTTCAAACCATCCATATTAGCTTCCAAGCCTTTCTTCAAAACTTCCATTTCATTTTTTTTTCTCTTTGCAAGATCGAAATTTGGTGCACTTGGTCTTGTAATTTTGATATATCGTGTTGCACTTCTTCCTCTTTGTGAGCCATAGTAGAGCCTTTTGAGGGCTTAATAGGTGTTGAATTAATTTTAGGGGCCATTTTAGAACCCAATACTGATATGTATGCTTCAATATTCCTTTTGAATCACTTCAAACTAATTTTTCAAAAAAGACTTATGCAATTTGAAAAAAAATACACACCTTTTTCTTGCTTTTGAGGAGCTCTATATTGAAATTGATGTATCTCTGGAATTTCAGATCCTTGAGACTTTATCTTTAGTACTTTAGTAGCCCTATGTATATTTTTTCCAATGCCATAGGTCTGACCTAATTTGGTTCTTTAAGGAAAAGTTATGCCTAATCTCCCGCAATGACCTAATTATGGATTGGTTTAGTAGAGCGAACTTGTACGAAGTGCCACGTGTCACTATTTTCTCCTTCAATTTTGAAATTGACACACAGTAAACTACATTCCGTGTATTTACATCCACTTTTTACAGATTCTAATTGGATTCTTAGAGAGAGGGTTATGATGATTTTCCTAAGTTTAGCTCTTTGAGATGAAATTCGAGAGCTTGCAAAAACCCTAACTTCCACATATCATATCTCTGAAAATATTTCGAACCAATATCTGAAATTTTTACACGACGTTCATAAATTTTTATTCGCAAATGGGTTTTTATTTTAGCTTCTGAACATTTGTAGAAAAAATGTTATAGCAAAAATTCCTCGATGACCTATTTGAACCAGCGAAACCCTAAAATCCAAAGCTCTGATTCCAAATGTTATGAAACCAGCTCCAAAAATAGAATAAAAGAGAGATCAACACCTTATAAATAAGCCACTTTGAGGGGAAAACCTCCTTTACATTACATAAAGGAACAATTCTTGGATTATTCAAATGAAAAAATATCCTTTCTATATGTAGGAGTCCATGGGGTCATAATATAATCCTAGCCGACCTAACAATAATAATGTAAGGACACAACAATAGCAATAGTGGAGTTTTATGGGGAAAAATAATAACAATATGAGGATTACAGGGGTACAATAATAACAATAAGGGGGATACATTGAAAACAATAAGGGACTACACTACTAATATAGGGACCTAACATAAGATCATATCTGAGTGATTCAAAGAAGCAGTGAGGGGCAGATGCAGTGATTGGTCGGAGGACTAAGGGTACAACACATAGCAAGGGAAACATAGACATAGTGGAGGTAAAAAACCATAAGAGGGTGTGACACAGTCCCTAGAGAGGGTGATGTAGGCCCATGTAGAGCTCACGCAGGGGAAACACAGAGCCTCCAAGGAAAATTCTGAAATTCACTGGAGACTAGTAGGGTCTCTAAGCCGACAGGGCTGAAACCAGTTCCCCGGAGAAGCTCATCAACGCAGATCATTAGGGGAATTTTGAGGTCCAAAATGGGCCTCATAAGAAAAATGTACAACCAAAATAAAATTTATAAGAACCAATAGGATTCAATATGATGATGTCAACCATGGGGGATGATTCACCATTTTTTAAGTAAAAGGGTAAAAATATTAAAAAATAATAAAATAATAAACTACTTTTTCAACTTGTATTTTCAACTTATCTCCCAAAGGTTTTACTCAAATTTCGAGCAGGAGTACTCGTTGGATGCAAAATTTTATTCCTCATCCAAGGAGTACCCATGTTGCATACTTTCGATGGACCCTGCTACATGAAAAATGAGAAATACATGAAAAAACGTGATTGCAATCATGTTTTTTCATGTATTTCTCATTTTTAGTGTAGTAGGGACCATCGAAAGTATGTAACATCGGTAATCCTTGGATGAGGAATTAAATTTTGCATTCAACAAGTACTCTAGCTCGAAATTTAAGTAAATTTTTTTGGAGATAAGCTGAAAATACGAGTTGAAAAAGTAGTTTTTCTTTTTTCCCTATAAAATTTGATGATGCAATCAAATCTTATTTTATTATTTCCACTATTATTTTATAATTTCCTTAGGAGGCCCATTTTAGACCTCAAAATTCCCCTAATGCTAGGGTTATGCAGTCCCTAAGCCAGGGCCATGCAACCTTACGCAGTGGCAACATAGAGACTGCACAGATCTAGTTGTGGTTTCACCAGTGGCTCAGCCGGATCAGCCGGGACTTGCGGGAGTGAGATAAAACTCACATTTTTCTCTATTGCTGAGGTTTTATCTGTTGAGTGAGATAGATTATGGCACCCTAGATGTAATCAGAATACTGCTACTTAATAATAATAAACCCTCAGATCTGCTGCATCGGTTTTCCCACATTGGGTTTTTCTGGGGACATTTGTCCGAAAAATCTGTGTCTTTTTTAATATGTGTACGATGTTCAGTAAATTATCTGTATTTGTGTAGGCTGCTAGTTGTGTTTACTTCGATGTTTTTACGAATATTTTCAGTTAAATAACTTGTGTATAATTAAAAAAAGTAGGAGAAGTAAATCAATATTTAACAGTAGGGTTTCTGTGCTAAGAATTTTTCACAGTATGTTGAAACTCACTTGATCCAATAACACCTTAAACCTTTGATCAAGCTCCCAAACAGACTCATTAAATTTTTGTTTGATCTCCTTTAATTTAGTAATGCAATGTGATTGAGACTTCCACTTCTTAAACTCTTGTATCAACACTTACTCAATATCTGCAAATGCACCATTGTGAGTGGTTGAATACTTCATATATCATGTTAGCGCTCTATCTTGTAGTGTCATAATGATCTAACCCTTATTTATATCATCGTCATTGATATGTTTTTTTGTCCATACAGCTTCAGCTAGAAACCAAAACCGTTGTCCATACAGCTTCGGCTAGAAACCAAAACTGTTATGGCTCTTTTGAACCATTTCCTCTGAAAACATGTAGCTTAATGTCGTTAGACATACCTCTTTTTGGGGTGTAATGGGGAGGGGGAGGGGGAGAGGGATGGGGGGAGGGATGTGGGGTAGGAGGGATAGGGAGTGTAGGGAGACTGCCAACACCCTCAATACTACTAGATTCTCGCTTCAGTGAATTCTCAAGCTGGTAAGGTGTATACTGCGAAGTTTCATGGGATTTTTATGGGTAATTTTCTTATTTTTCACCTTTAGATTTACTCAGTAGAGGACTATAATAAGTCTCTATGAAGGTCTTCAGGTCTTCTTCACGATATCTCTTTCTGGTATCTACTCGATACCTTTTTCCACTTCGCATTATACCGAATTCTTGCTCATATTTACTTCGTCCTCCAAACATAAGTAAACTAGAAATCTGATTGCATCCGTAAAACTCCCTTTTCACACAAAAGCATATTAATCCAGAGTTTTAAATAATTCATATACTTACCTCACTATCCTTTGAAGAATATTTGTTCTGATTCACTGTAGGATATAGTCAAGTCTATAATGAACTCGGTAATGAATCCTCCCAAGATACTATCAATCTAGAAATCAACAACCCTTGAAATATTATTGTTAACTCTCTTGAGTCGCTGTATTAGCTCAGGAGTCCACGCTGTAGGTTCTTTGTTCTTAAAGCAATCCTTCCTTTCAGTCAACCTCGACACACATTCAAATAATTCACTAGGGAATGACCCAAAAAAAATTTCGTACTGCTATGTGAAAAGATACCTTTGCAACCAAGCTTCAGATGTTAAGCGTGGATTTTTGTTCTCTTTATCTACAAATTCTCACTCCTTTTCGACTATACAATCTTGAATTTCCTTCTTTGAAATATGCCACATCCACATATCCATCAAATAGATCCTAGTACTGACAACAAAAACATTTGTTGGATTTTTGGGCTTGACCTAGGTCCAATCTATGTTGCGCACCAACAAAGCCCTTGATCACCGACCCTTTCAACAATGACCTGCAAGCAGATCATAGTCTCACTCGAGATGACTTATGGGTGGTTGTAGAAACAAGTTTCTGCAACCTTGAGGGATTGCATAATGTGGTTAATCTACTATGCTGCAATGATATTTTAACATACATAAACTAACTGCGTTGTGTACAACCCTTTACTTACTTCGTCACATTCAATAGAACACATTACACAACATCATAAAATTCACTGTTATAACACAGCTATAACAACTACGTCCCAATAACTGATATTAATAAAATAGAAAAGAAACACATAAGAACACATGATAATATCATCTCAAGACTTATTATTCTTTCTTATGATGGATCTTTTACGTACATTCAACTCCCCGTACCACACACACAACTGTAGGTGGTCTGCGCACTAAGCTGCAGACTCTTCCAAGGTCTCTACGCACTCAACTGCAAAGCCTCTCCTTTGCTACAAAAGACAGATACAAACTAGTCCGTAACCATAGAACTTACAATGATGATATATTTCGATATAGAATTACATCCATTTATATTGTATTACATCATTAAA
The DNA here is from genome assembly GCA_034641835.2 of Pinus albicaulis. NCBI lineage: Eukaryota > Viridiplantae > Streptophyta > Pinopsida > Pinales > Pinaceae > Pinus > Pinus albicaulis. Next base: position 1,536,438,048 of record CM076581.1, read on the forward strand.
AAACCATGGTCCAAATACCATGGGATAAGCAAAATACAACCCAAACCCGTTACAAAAAGGAGGGGATTCGACCCACACCGAAGCCCCTAAGATACCATGTGGCATATCCATCATGATTCGCTGTGCGATATACTTCACGCTTTGCTCCTCAAAATGCGGATACTTAGCCAAAATCGAGGCAAAGTTGTGTTGCACCCAACAATGGCACTTTTTGTTCATTTACATGTCTTATTTCCTTGATTTTTCTTATATAAGTCACATAGTATATGTTCTTTACTCTAGGGCCTCTTTCTTTACTTTATCTCGTAATCACTATAGCATTATTTATGGATAACAATAAAACAAATATTGAAAGATAATATTATGTAATGACCACGTTTGACAATATTACATTCTTTTCATAACCTTTGGTGTTTGAATTGTTAAATGTGGCAGTGCGTGTGGGTCATATTTTAGGAATCAACCATTAAATTTATAAGGTTTGGGCCTTAGTGTAGTTATTACAAAAAATTATGCTCTTGGGCCTATGCTTATTTTGTTCGACCTATAACTAAAGGAAATCTTTGAAAAATTAGAGACTGAACAAAAAATGGTCTTTTAGAGCATGGATACTATCCATTTTTTATCAATACTATGTGACAATTTTTTATCAAGCCTTTATGTTCTATTTTCAATTTATAGTTTTTTTTTTTTAAATATTTTTGTTATATTAACACCAACTTTCTTAAATTTTGTGTTACAACTCCAACATCGATATCTATGTCATTGTCTATTTTAGGTATGCAAACTTTAATGTAGAGAGTATCTATGTTCAAATATGTGATTTTTCTAGAGCCACTCTATTTGGATTTTCCCATTGGTACTTGAACTTAATTTGGATCTTAATGTGTTGTACCACGGTAAACCTCCTAACGGGATACCATCTTGACATAATATTCATGTTTAGAAATTGGCGTTGTCAAACTAGAATGGACATGTCTTAACCATAGATATATTAAGCATTGGGAGGGATGGAAAAACTAGGAGAAATTATTTTCCACTTACATGATATAGGGCTAAGATGGACATGTATTTATTATTACTAATAAGAATTATAGTAATAATAAATGGCTGATGCATTTTTTTGACATTAGAATTTGTCATACACGTTTTTCATTTTGGTTTTATTAGTGTTATCCACCTCTTGACATATATCCTCCAACATGGAATGTTGAGTTCACTTCACATCTCTTGATGCAACAATCAAGCCAATTTGAACTCATTTCTATCAATCCATTTTAAGAGTGTTTTGTAGCTCCACCATGGGCCTTTGAGCTTGATTGACACCTATATTAACATGTCACCATTTTCATACATAGGTTATGTATTTCACATCTATTATATACAGTATGATGATTTTTTTTTGGTTAATTCTATTTTCATGACTCTTTACAAAAGTTGTAAATGTTCTGCCATTCTGTCTTTATACATTTACCTATAATAAGTTTTGCATGTTCTAATTAACTCTTCAAGGTGTGAAATATTTTTTCCTACTCCTACAATGACCTATAACAAATTTCTAATATCCCATCTTCCAAGTTCAATTTGATGAAAATTGGCATTAATATTAAACTTGTATAATTGGTAATTATTTTGTACAGTGAAATTTGGGTGCTAGTTATGTCACTTTGGTACCCCAATATCCTATTTTTTTCTCCACTTTATCAGCAGTTTGATTACCAAATAGTTGATGGTGTAGTCTTAAACTCAAATGAGATTCTTATAATTTTAAATGTTTTCTTGAGTTTTATCCATTTACGATAATGCTCTACTAGTGAATTTTGGATGTGGAATTTTTGTAAATATGCTTTCTATGCCATGCTTTATTTTCTTAGTGTTAAATATGATTTATTAGCATAATTTATTTTAGCTAACTTGTTTTCATTTTCGGTTGTCAACCACATTTTAAGCTATTAGGTAGTGCTAAATGGTTAGCTAAGAAGGTGTAGTGTAAGAAGTAACACATCCCTTCCTAATGGATATAAGAGATTAAATTCTCTTGAATGATTGCTATTTATTATGAAAATTGAAGCCTCCATAAATAGAAGAATTATTATTTTTAAAAACTATGGACCAGAGGCTAATGGGTCACGATTTCTAAGATGAATGACCATATAATATTGTCAAGATTTTTTGAAATATTTTTTATCATCTTATTTGCATTGTTCCTTTGGAATATTCAATTCCATCTTAGATATATATGACATTGTTTTAACTGTATATGTCTCTTATAATCTCTCCAATTTTGGTTTAACAATACTAGACACATTTGTCTTCTCTTGGGACAACCAAGTGGTTGGCACACTGGGATGTTATCCCCTTCACTTGGTTTTAAATCCCATGGGAGGAAATATTTGGCCCTTTGTGATAAGGCTCAAGGATTAGCCCCCCCCACCCTCATTTTCAAGTAAGGGTAGGTCAAGTGGTTAAGACAAAACATTAACTCCCTCTCCACTCGATTTCGATTCCCTGAAATGACATGTTAAGCTTGTTGTGATGAGGCTAGAGGAATAGGCGACCACAACGAGTTTCTCCATTCGTGGTCAATACAAGATGTCTTGGTTATTTATAAATGATATATTTCTGGTATATTAGCCTTACAGGCAAATAAAACATACTCTTGGTGGTGTAGTGGCAACCGGAAGGCTTGATCATGGGCCTAGCCCAGATCACTCCAACACGTTACTGATCCACCATGGTTAAAAAAAACCAATACTGGGCACATCTTGTTTTAATTGTAGAAATAAAACTTTGCTTAATATTTTGTAAGAAGCAATGTTATGGGTCTTTAACTAGAAATTAGATTTGCGTTCTTTGCCTTGAAGTTTTGGTTGATAATATTTTTCAAGGATGGTTTATGATCGCAGTGTTTTTGTATACACTTAAAAATTTAATGTATTGAAATTATAGGTTGTTTTAAACAAAATCTATGTTGAAAATCAAGGTTAGGTTAGTTTCCATTTTCCATGGCCTCAAGTGCTCAAAGGAGATCATTTGATGAAATATGGGAATCCAATTGAATTTTTTGGGACTCTTACAACATATTTGGAATGATATTAACTTATATCCATTTTAACCTCGGCTCTATAAAGTGTTGAGAGGGATCAAGTCCCTCAAAGTGCAAGTTTATGATTATTTAAAATGGATCTAAGATGATTATAGTAACTAGAATTGAGAATCCAAAATCCAAAAAATTATGGAGATATACATATATAAAATCAAAATTTTCAATATTGTTGAAATACTCTCCTTTTATATTATAAAATATTAGACACCTAATCCTTAGGGATTATGGTAAATTATAAATATTTAAAATAGGGAAAATCTAAAGAGTTAGGAGAATTATTTAAAAAAGAGACATCGAACCTTGGGAGGTGAAACCAAAGGTCATAAAACTTTGTAAAAATGAATGTTTTGAGTTAATGGAATGCAATCAAGCATGGAGTTAATTCTTATTCCCAACGATGGTATCGGAGTAAGGAATCACTCCATGATTATTTCTTAGAAACATGCTTCCATCTCTCTTCCCATTATATTTACCAATTTTTCATTCTGAATCCATTTAGCCTTCTCTTAGCCAAATTTTCTCTTGTTTTCCTGTCCATTCCTATCAGCAATCTAGAAATGCACCAAGAAATATTTACGTGCATAAACGCCCATTTCCCTTATTTGTGTATATGTTTATTCTCTCTCTCTCTCTCTACCCTATCTGACACTGTAACTCATTATTTGTGCCCATTATTTCTATGCATAGTGGTATTAGAGAGAATGGGTATAATAAAATTGATTGTCTCTCATCTTGTGGAGTTATCCTTTGCTTTGCCCTCTCTTGTTGGATTCTTCACATCTATGACCTGGTATCTTCTCACGTCTACAACTTGATATACTATTCTCATGCACGACCTAGTATCCTTTGTTTGTAACTTTTTTATTTCATTGCAAATGTTGTACCCATTGTGACCCTCTTCATGTGCGAGTTGAGTCTCTCACATGGCACATGTAATATTTTTCATAATAATTTCACCAAAACAAAACTATTTGAAAAGTGTAAAACCCTTAATAACAAAAGCGTGGAATAGGAGGAAGAAGCCTGATCTTGAATCAAACCTATGAGTACACGAGAGCTTATGAGATACATAAACAATTATTTTTCTAGAGCATGCACACAAATAAAGTTTTGGGGGTTTTTGAGATCGAGTTTCTTTCTTGAAGTTTGCATATTTAAAATATAGCTTAGAGAATTGGTGACAACAATTGCATTCTCTCATTTTCATTTTTGGAATGGTGCCAAATACACAGATAACTACTGAGAGTGGTCTAGAAATATCAAACACACTTTTATCTTTAATGATTTGTTGAATGACATCTATGAAGGAGAAAATAATATTGCTAAAGGAAAGGACAATGGACCTAACAAGCCTACATTAGATAAGGCATTAGCGATATGGAATAACAAAGACAATAAATAATATGTCCCAAACTTTGTGAAAATAAATGAATAGATGAGTCGTAATATTGTTTCCATTAAACATTCTTACGTTTCTCTAAAGTTAAAGGACTTTTATGACTCACTCGAAACTGAAACTTATTGTTGGTGAATCTCTTCAACCTAGAGTTAAAGGATGGCATTCCATGAATTTAGCCTTTGATATCAAAGTCATCGTACATGACCTATATGTAATTGGATTGAATATATACCTTCCTCTCTTAGCCTTAGCAAGGCCCTCTACCCTCCATATTCACACTACCTTGAATCCTTGCAAACTAGTGACCAATTGAAGTCCACCACATTTGACTTTTTAGTGGAAAAAGCTAATAAACATGAGAAAGCCGTTGGAAATAAGAAGAAAACAACTCATCCTACTAGAGATACTATTTAACTTTCTCTAAAAGGGAATAATCAATCATATGATTCTTTTAGAAAATATGGTAGTGAAATCGGATGTGGAAAAAATAATTCTAGAGGCAAGGGATATAGACACAATCATGGTGAAATATTTGATCTTCATCGTATTTGTTGTGACATAAATTGACATGATGCAAATAAATGAATAATACCCTAGGATAATATCAAATAGAAGGAAGATAAAATTGATACAAATATAAAACAACATAATTAACAAAAGATAAAGCACTTGAATCTACTCATTACATTGTTTCCCATTGAAATATTGGAGTAATTGAAGATTTATTTCACACTTTATTTACTTCTTAGGGAGATGCATCATTTCTTAACATAGGTACAACATGCCACATGGAATTATTAAGAGACTTATTTGAATATTCATTAACAATGTAGATGGTATAGTTTATTTTTCAGATAAATAAATTCTCAAACATTTATGAGTTGACACCATTAGGCTTAAATTGCTTGGATTCTCAGATTTTCTTCATACATGATGCGCTCTATATTTTTGAGCTATGAAGTAACTTGTTTCCCCTTTTGAACATTCAACAACGAGGCTACTCTATTTATAATTTTGATGGAAAATTTTAAATAAGGATGACTTCCGACAACATGGTTGTCATGACTAGAGTGGAGGATGAAATATTGCTGAAGTTGAAAGGAACATCTACTATTGCACACCACTTTTAATATCTCTGTCACCACAATGAAGGAAAATATTCATCTATTATTCTATGGCATTCTATATTTGGACATATTACGTAAGTCAACCTTCATTTGTTGAAAAATAATAGTGTTTTTGGTTTTCCTCCTATTCCTAGGAAATTGAATCAATGTGATGCTTGTGTCTTTGGAAAACATAACCAACAAACATTTCATGATTTCACTTCTAAATCATGTAACAAAACTAGTCTGATACATTCTAATTTGTGTGTTCCCATACCCATTCTATATTCTAATGGTAATAAAATATATCATGTCTCTTATTGATGATTACACTAAGATGTGTTAGGTGTACTTCTTAAAATATAAATCACAATATTTTGGACCTTTTAAAAACTTTTATGTATGGATTCAAAATGAAGCACATTCACATTTTGGCTCTCTTCACAATAATATTTTGAAAACTATCTTTGCCAACATGGGATTCAAAATCAAACCACAATTCCATGCAATTATCAACATAATGGTGTAGCTAAAAGGATGAACAAAACTATCTTAAATATAGCTCATTCCATGATGTTTTTAAAAAATAAAAAGTTGATGTTTTGGATTTATGTAGTTCTATATGTGTTTTATGTGAAAAATAGGAGTCCATCTCATGCTCTTATAAATATGATTACATATGATATGTGGTATGGATACATTCCTGTTGAATACCAAAATTGTCCCTTTTTGACAACCTTCTTACACTCCATTCTCCTTCTATTTGAACTTAATAACTTTAATTGGGTATCAGTTTACAAGGTTATTGGAAAAAGAAGGTACTTAATCATCTTTTATTTCATAGTTTCATTTTTATTTATTATTTGACTTAATATTTGCATAAGCTATTGAATTTCATCAATAATGTAGCTTACTCAAAGTTTCTATAGGTTCTGAAACACCAGTTGAGAAAATAAATGTATGGAAATGTAGCTTACAATTGGTATAATGATAGAAATATATCTCCATGATCCAGATCAATGATAAGGGTGTTGTATGAAAAAGTCAATGTTGAGGTCAAATCAGCGTAAAAGGAGGCGAAGACGAACTAGGCAAGCGAGGAGATCGATGAAGCTGATTGTTGGCAATATGTTTCTTGTATCCTATTATATGATTGTCCTTGATGGCAACTCTCTAAAAAAGGATGCAGATAATGACTGTATGAAGAACTCAGAAAACCATCAATAGTTCTATACAAGAAAAATATAAGACTGAATGTACATTAATCAAAGCTTTGGGAGAATCGATGTGAATAAGGTATGGCTGAGTAAATTTGAGTAAAGGGCTGATGGATTCGATTTCTGTAAAAGCACGAGCTAGCTAATCGGTAAAGGATGTAATTCTGTATGGTGGATTCGATAGGGTTAACTTGCTTGCTGAAGAATGCAATTGAATGGACACATGATCGCAGAGCATGTTTGATGGAATACATATGACCTGTGTTAGTAAAGATGCCCTTTAATGTATATTTGTATCCACAAATAGGGAAGAAGCCTATCCATTCCAATCTCCGTTGAAAGTATGGACCAGCTTGAATTATATATAACCTGAGTTACATTAACATAATCGCGCAGAGGAAGAACAATTAAAACAGAGTTATGCCTTCACGGAGAAATGTATCAATGATGGAATAAAGGCAGACGAAACCTTGAGCGAAGGAGAGGAACCACGAGCGGAATAAACAGTGAAGGGGGTTTCCAGTTTTCATCGCACCGCTTTCGACGGGCAAGAGGTATTCAAGAGGTTGGGAGCGATTCCATAGAACGAGTGACACGCGTCCCTGAATGAACTTGCAAAACTACCATCACTGCGCACCATCACGCGTTAATGTCCGACCAAGGAAGCTGCACGATATTGTTGTGCACCGTCGATCTGGAGGGGAGCCATCGGACGATGGCCATATGAGGAAGGTGCACGATGGATATCCATGGTATGGTGTGAGTATGTGATTGGATCATTGATGATATATGTGGGCCCGGTTCTAAATTATATTAATTGGGACCTTTTAAACTAAGGTTTGCGGGGTTAATAAAGGCCGTTGAATATGTGAAGTTGGCGAAATATGAAACATGTGATGTAATGAACGTGGGTTAATATATGAATTGATCTCATGAACACATAAACCTGGGGTCGATATATATATATGCCTTGGGGAGTTCATAACTAAAGGAGGAATTGGATTAATATCTCAATCTCATATTGAGATATTAAAAAGCCTTAGATTAATTAATTTCCAGACCAAGAAAATAGAACAATGAGAAGTTGTTTGGGGCTTGGGTAGACCCCACTGGATTATCTATTTGATCTTGTCCAGGAATACCATCAGCTATTGAGTGGTTTTGACTCATGGTATTAATAAAGGCAAAAACTATATAAGGAGAAGAGGATCATAGTACAATGTGTGCATGTGGAGGGGTTGTTAATGAATAAATCTCTTTAAGAGATATCTGCATGATTGAACTCTGTTTCTGATAAATCTGAATCTATGATGCACCTATGGAGTTGATGAAGGTTCAAGATCTCTAGATCTAGAAATGATGAATCTCTAGGAAGATCTGCAAAGAAATAATGAAGACCTGACGCAAGTCTGATGAATAAATTGAAGAAATTTGGTGGATCTGAGGGTTGAAGTCTTCAGCATGAAAGTGGAAGCTTTCTGCCAGTACAAGCTGGTGTTAAAATCAGGGGGTCGAAGCTCCCTTCCAGGAGAGGTTGGTAAACGAGATCAGGGGGTTGGAGCTCCCTTCCAGTAGTGACTGGAGAATGAGAGAAGGTTGTAGCCTTCTGCAGGTGGGTGCCTGCGTGCTAGTATATGTCTGCGCCAACACAAAAATTGTAAGAATTTTTCTTTATAATAAATATTGAAGACAGAGACGACAGCAGCGGTGGTTTTCTCCCAAATTGGGTTTCCACCTTAAATACTGGTGTTCATGTGTGTTGCTTATGTGTGATGGATTATTCTGTTATTATTGCTTACTAAACTTCTGTTGAATGAATGATGCAATAATCTAAGTAAAGAATTAAATGCATAATAAGATCTCTGATAAAAAGTTTTCAGTCGGCTCTAAATACTGATTCACCCCCCCCCTCTCAGTATTTTTCCCAACAATTGGTTTCAGAGTAGGTCCTTCTGAAAAGCTTAGCCGCTAGAAGGAAGATCAATCAAGATGAGAAATCAAGATGGAATAGCATCTATCAGGCCTCTTTGGCCTCATGATTTGCTTCTTTGATAGAAAATCACAAGAAATCACTATATCATGTTATCTTATTTTATTTTTATAATTTCTGTCAAGTAGGATAGACTCATAATTCTCCAAACAATTATTGAATGAGATTATAAAACTTACCTCATGACATGATGAAGCCAAACTTATTCCATTTTTAAATACTCTTTGCAATTGTTAATGAAATATTGTTATTCCTCTATGCACTTCGTTTAATTTCCAGTTAATAACTCAATTTTCTAGTTTTAGTTTTGTAGCATTAAATTAACATAGCTAACCTTTTAATTTTGATTTACAACGAATGTTTATGACAATGATAGAGTTTGTAATACACTTTGTTAAATATTTATTCTATAGATTTGATCATTTTGTTGTGTGAGGAATGTCGAAAGTAAACCAAAAAATATTCACTGTGAACATGTAAATGTTAGAGTAGAATTATTTGATTTCAAATTGCAATTATAAATAGAATTCTTTCAAGGCTTTATCAGTGAGATTTGGTTTTTCCAGTGTGACATTTTCATTTTTGAACTTAAGATTTATTTTCATTTATGTTAGTGAGAAGTACATTCAGTGGAGAATATTTTCATTTTTGCTAGTGTGCTATTAAGATTAGTTTCCTTTCATTTCAAGTGTGAAGTAGATTTAGATTCGATTTCATTTACTTTTTCTTTTTAAATTAGTTTGTTTTTCCTATCAGGTGTGAAGATTTAATTTTTGCAATTGTGATCTATTTCTAAAAAAGTAGTACTTCTATTTTCTACAAGAGTGATAGTCCTTTTTCTTTGAATGATTCTTAGATAAAAACATGTGCATAAAACATCCCAATCCAATTTGAAAATTATTCACCTAATAATAAACCCTACCACAAACAATGCATTTACACTTCATCAATTTACAATTCTGGGTCGATAATTTATGAAGTAATTTAACATCAATTAAATTACCAAACATTTTGGTGCCGTTGCTGAGGAAGTCCATATAGGATTTATTATTTAGGAGAATTTTCATTAAAAAAAATGCTAAAAATACATTTATGCATAGGGAAAGAGATTATAGGGGTAGATTTATAATAGAGGTAGGAGTTCACTTCCAACATCACCACTCACTCCACTAAGACCACGTAGTGCCACACCATCCACCGTAACTTGTATTCCATCATTTGCAGGTAGACATAGACTTCGTGAGGTACTTAGATTTGAGATACAACCTAAGGATTCACCAAATTCCTCTACTAAAGTTATAGTAGAAGATCCAACATCTCCAACATAAGGAGTAATATTTTTATCTTCAATAGGAGAACAAATTCTAGGACAAGAACTAGAAATCCCTAGTGAGGAGGAAGGAGAAAGTGATTCTAACATTACGTTGATAGAATAACCAAGGGAGGAGCTAGAAAATCCAATTATAGAATCTTACATTAGTTTTGAAGAATATACAATGGCAGGAGAAGGGGGAGGAGAAGTACACAATGTGAATGGTGAACATAGAATTAGAGGAGGAAGAGTTAGAGGAGGAAATAGAGGAGCAGGTGGAGGAAGATGTATGAGAGGTGGTAGAGGAGAACCAAAACTATTTGGATTCCCTAGATTAGATGAAGATACCATGGAAGAAATGAAGAATATCTCACCCTCCATCCTCCCTAATTTCCATGGAGTAAGGAATGAGGATCTTGAAACATTTCTTTTTGAGTTTGAAATTATGTGTAGATCTTATGACTGCTTGCTTGATTCTCAAAAAATGAAATTGTTTCCAGCTACTCTTAAGGATAGAGCACTTAAATGGTTTATGGGATTAGGAACACATACCATAAGAACATGGAGGAAATAAAATACGTGTTCTTAGAAAAATACAAATATTATTGTATCCCTCATAACCTTAAAGATGAGGTCTTTAAAATGATAGGAAAAGAGGATGAAAATATTAAATATTTGGTTGAAATATTTGCTTACAATGTTAAAAGGGCTAAAATGCATACTCTAGATGATGAAACTTTGAAATCTCTTTTGTTGAAAGCCATTAGAGATGAGTGGGTAGATCTTCTTAATTTAATGGGTAAAGGATATGTTTCACAATTATCATTTAGAGACATTTGTGAACTTTGTACACATATTTCAAGAGGTAAGGCTAGAACCGGGAAAAATCCAAGAGATCCTGTTATGTATAGGATTAATAAAACCACAAATGGAACAACAAGTAGAGAAGAAATAGGTAATTTGCTTGAAAATTTTAAAACAGATATTTTAGGGAGTCTTAGTGAACAACTAGATACCCTTAAGATTCAAAACAAGCAAAAAGCTGCAAATGTTGCATTATCAATATTTTGTCCTAAATGCAAAAAGAAACATGCTCTAAGAGAATTCCCTCTTGATAGTGTGGAAATATGTGTTATTTTTGAAGAAAACCATGACAAAAAGGTATGCCCTTCAATCCCTGGACTTAAAGCAGTCTTGTAAAGTGAAGTTGAAACAAGCCAACCTGAGTCATTTTGTTTTATCGGTAAAATACCATGGAAACCACAACAACCAAATATATTACCAGGTCTTAACCCTAAATTCCAATCATATGAAAAACCTAAAAGCAATTGGAATACCCCAATAGCTTAGAAAAATTGGCCACCTCAAAATCCATTATGGACACAAGGTTGGAAGTACCCTCCTATGAATCTGCAGTTTAATCAATTTCAAAAACCATTTATTCCATAGATTCAACCTCCATATTATCCTCCTCAATCAAATTCTTTTCCACAATCTCAAATACGAAATCAGTATTCTAATCAACCACTTCCATTACCACCCACATCATACGCCTAAAAAACCAAGCAATTACCTGCTCATCCACTTCCAAACCCAAACAATAAAAGTTCACAACTTTTCTACAATATAGAAGGTCAAAATTTCCAAGCTTGCATGATAACTCAATTATGTCTAAATAATTTCCAACTTAGATCTGGTAGATTTTTGGAAAAAAAGATACCATCCATTGTTATTCAGGAAGAAGATGAAACTTTTGAGAAAGAAACATCTCTTAATCAAGAAGATATATCTTAGAAAGAAATTACCCCTATACATTCTAATGATACTTCAATAAATCCAACTCCCATTGCAGAACAACCTTTTGTTTCTGTTTAAAATCCACCTTTTCCCGAAGGGATAAAAATTGAAAAAGGAATAGATAAACAAATTATGTTGCCTGAATATGACATGTTGGATGAAATAAAGAATGTTTACATCAAAATTCCTCCGTTACAAGCTATAAAGGAAATTCCAATATTTTCAAGAACAATCATGGAGTTTAGCATTACAAAACCAGGAAGAAAAAAGAAAGAAATAAAAAAATCCAGTTAGTTGGGAAAATTGTAGATATTATGGCAGGGAAACCAATAGTTCAGAAATATCTAGATCCAGGAAGCCTCATTGTAAAAACACACATTAATTGAATTGGATTGGGATCAACTATCAATATCACGAGTAAAGAAACTATGGATCAATTAAAACTTTCCAATCTTCAGTACACACCAACATTATTACAGTTAGCAGATATATTTGTTACCAAACCAGATGATGTGTTAGAAGATGTATCTGTCTCCTTATATTCTTGGGAATATCTTGTTGATTTTATGATTTTAACTCCCAATAATAATTTAGGAGGACATCCATTTATTCTAGGTAAACCATGGTTACCTACAATTTATGCTTTCATAAGTTGTAGATATGGTGATATGTTTATCTCTGATGGAATATCTACTAAGAAATTCACATTATACCTCCCTACAGAAACAAAAATAGAAGTAGAAAGTGAAGTTTGGATAGATGATGAAAATTAAAACTTTGATATAAAACCAATATTTGCTACCTCACAAATAGATGAGTAAGATAATATTTTAATTTTGATGAATAATAATGATTCTTCCTCATATTGTGAACGAGATCAAGGTTTTCAAGAACAATGCAATTGAATATTTATAATCTCATCAAATGGATTTACATTCTATGGAGAAATTTGAAAATTCTTTAATAGAAATATTTCCAGGAAAAATTTTGAATATTAATAATAATTTGGAAGAATCTCAAAAGAAAGAATTGATAAATATGTTACAAGAACATTCCTTTGCTTATGCATATGAATATATTAATAGGAAAGGAATTTATCCTAACACTTGTATGCATCATATCTATATTGAAGAAAATGCCATACCTATTCAACAACCTCAGAGGAGGATGAATCAAAATCTAAGGGAAATCGTTAAAGAGGAGTTGCAAAAACTATTGAATGTGAATTTGATTTTTCCAATATCTGATAGTCAGTGGGTTTCACCATTAGTGATTGTTCTAAAGAAAAATGGAAAATGGAGATTATGCATCGATTATAGGGAATTGAATAAATCCACCTTGAAAGATCATTTTCCACTTCCATTTACAGATCAAGTCCTTGATACATTGGCAAGGAAAATTATTTTTTATTCTTGGATGGTTTTAGTGGATATAACCAAATCCATGTAGCTCCAGAAGATCAAGACAAAACAACTTTCACCTGTCCATGGGGAACTTATGCTTACAGGGTACTTCTTTTTGGACTATTAAATGCACCTAAAACATTCCAGAGGGTAGTTCTAGGAATTTTTTTCTGATTTAATTCATGATTGTGTGGAAGTTTATATGGATGATTTTATAGGCTATGGGAATTCTTTTGAGGAAGCTCTCAAAAATTTGGAAAAATTCCTCATTATATGTAAAAAGACCTCTCTTTAAGCCATGCAATATGTTTTATGATGTTCAACGAGGGAATTGTTTTAGGCCACCACATTTGAGGAGATGGAATTAAAGTGGATGCATCCAAAGTAGAAGTTATTTCTAAATTATCAGTTCCTACTTGTCAAAGAGATGCTAGAATTTTTCTTGGTTTTACTGTTTATTACAAAAAATTTATAAACAACTTCACCAAGATAGCCTCTCCAATTTTCAAATCGATTACAAAATATTGTGAATTTATTTGGAATTTTTATTGCCAAAAAGCCTTTGAAACATTGAAAGAAAAGATTTTGGAAGCACCCATCTTAAGAGGACCAAATTGGAACCTCCCTTTTCATATTTCAACTGATGCTTTAGATACAACTTTAGGAGACGTAATGAGACAAAAATATTTGAACCCATATGCCATTTATTATACGAGTAAAAATTTGACTCCTGTAGAGCTGAATTATACTGTAACAGAAAAGGAATTTTTAGCTGTTGTACATGCTATTAATAAGTTTTGACATTATATCATTGGTTATGAAACTTTTGTTCACACAGATCACTCTGCAATTAGATATTTAATGAATAAATATATTACTAATGGTAGAGTTACAAGTTTATTATTTTTGTTACAATAATTCAATATTATCATTTTGGATAGGTCTCGAAAGGAGAATACAGTTGCTGATTTTCTATCTAGAATCCAAAAAAATAATAAGGATGTTCTTATAAAAGATAATTTCCCTGACAAATATCTTTTTGCAGTATATATTAAATCTCCTTGGTTTGTAGATATTGCTCATTATTTGGCTACAAGGAAGTTTCCTTAATATTTGTCTCCTCGAGTCGTTCAAGTTCACGATATCCCGTGGTGCATTTGAAGCTCTGGCTGCGTGCACAAGCTAACCTAGCAGAGGCTCTCAGCCACATGGCCGCAGGAGGGGGATTCGACCCACTTCCTCCACCTTCGGATGTTGCCACACTCAAGAAACTAGTAGCAAGAGGCAACAAACGTCCCCTATCATATTCATAGTAGAAGTTTGTAAAGAAACTGGACAACATCCCATCGGTGGCTCTCCTTGTCAAGGAAACTTGCAGGTCTGCTTTGAATCTCATAGAAAGAGGGCTCATAGGGCAGTTTAATGGTCTCTTCCCATCTCCTAAAGATGTGGAGGATTGGGTGCAGAGAAACTGGACACCTCTTGTCTTGAAAGGCATCAAAAGCCACTTCGTTGGAAAATGATTCTTCATTTTTGTGTTTGAAAATGCAGACTACAAAAGCCTCATATTCAGAAACATGCCATATTTCATGGGACCTCAAGGGATATATCTAAATAAATGGACGCCTGATTTTAACCCTGCCCAAGATGTGCCTTCAGCTGTCCTAATGTGGGTGCGCCATCCCCACCTTCCTCTGCACTGCTGGAACCAGAAGTCCCTCCAAACCATTGGCAACACTCTTGGAAGATATATTGACCAAGAAGTAAGAAAATATCAATACTCCTATGCACGTATATGCGTAGAGGTAGACTTGGAAGTTGGGCTTCCGGAAGCTATTAAACTAACAGTTGCAGATTGGACCCATATCTAAGAGTTGGATTACGAAAAACTTCCATTTAAGTGCAGGCATTGTCACGGCTATGGCCATTTCGCAAGGCACTATAAAAATAAGGCTAAAGAAGAAAGTGAGAACTCGAAAGAAGAGAAATAGACCCTAGTATAGAAAGAATACCCATCAAAATATAGAGGAAAAGGGGTAACAAAAGGGATCAAAGCCCCAAAAACAAGGCAAGCCCTTGGGGTAGGGAGCGCCATCCCCTCATCAGCAGCAGCCAATCCTATTGAAGAGGATAACAACTCAGCAGACCCTCCAGAAAAAATCTTGGAAAAAAGGGAACAACCCATTCTCCCCTCTTTTGGAAAAGATAACGCAAAAGCAGTCCTCCCTGGAGCAACCCTAGACATCTCCTCCCCCCATTCATATGTGAAAATAAATAGAAAGAAGTCAAAGGACACCTCCTGCTCCTCAAAGGATGAGACCTTTGAGAGGCCCTCGAAAAGAGTCGAAAGAAAATCCCATAAATAAGCAAGGGAGGAAGAGGCGGAAAGGAAAAAAACACAAGGGAGTCAACCCACAATTGAGATGTCCATTGGGAGTAACACCAAAACAAGGCCGCCCAAGGGAGGAGTTCCAAACCCCTCCATTAGTAAATAATGCGATTAGTCTCTTGGAATTTTAGAGGCTTGGGGAACCCATCAAAAGACGAAGCCATCAAAGATCTACTGAAAATGGAACCTCTAGAAATACTCATGCTCCAAGAGACTAAAATTTAAGGGGACACCCTTCTCGACATCAACAAGAAGAAATGGAAGAAGAATGCAGGATAGGTAGTAAGTTCAAGGGGCTCCTCAGGAGGAATTTCTACTCTGTGGACGAAGGACCAATTTCAATTGGAAAACTCCTTCGAGATATAGCACTGGAACCAAGATAAGGCATTGCACAAGTAAGTTAGCCTTTTTTCTTTTCAATATTTACGTTTCAATGCTTTATGTTGAAAAGAGAGAACGCTGGAAAACTCTTTTTTTTCCTTTTTAGATCTCCACTCTCCCAAGAATATAATTTTAGCCAGAGATTTAAACATTGTTCCTGATACAAAAGAAAAGAGAGGAGGTAGCAATAGCAGGGACCAAATGCTCCTCTTGGTCAAATACCTTTTTCATCAATGGGACCTCATTCATTTAAAACCCATGAGAGGACTCTTCACTTAGTCTAATAACAGAGTTGGGGAAGAGCATATATATGCTAGAATGGATAGGCTCCTTGTCCATAGTTTGTTGCTATTGGAAAAGAGACTCATCTCCTCCAAAATCCTCCCCAAGCTGACCTCAGATAATAAGCCTATTCTTCTACTCTTGGAAGAGGAAGAGAAATTGGGTCTGATTCCTTTTAGGTTCAGTACTCTTTGGAGTGATAGAGAAGTGTTCCATGACACTGTCCAAATGGCTTGGTTCATTTCTGCCACTAGTTCCCCAAGTTATGTGTGGGAGCAGAAGCCAATGGCCACAAAGAAAGCTTTGAAAGAGTGGATCAAAAATCCCACTATCACCCCAATTAGTTAGAGAAAGAAAGAAATCCATGTGTTGGAGGACCTGCAAATGGAATTGGAAATAAAAGATATCACCTCTACGGAGCTTGCAAAGGAACAAACAACCCAAAGCAACTCATATCTCTCCTTCTGCATTGAAGAGGAATACTGGAGAATTAATTCTCACAGCCTATGGTTGAAATCAGGAGATAGAAATACTTCCTACTTCCATTGCCAATATAGAGCTTGCCTCTCCTGCAATCATATGTCGGAAATAAAAACCACTAAAGGGGTGGTCGACAAAGGCTTCGATAAAAGAAAAGCTGTTGCTGAGTCACATTTCTAGAACCTCTATGGAAAAGGGAGCGGTGGTAGTGAAGAGGGTATATTAATTGGACTTCCTCTCCCACACCCCCTCTCTGGTTAAAAAAGAAGACAACTCTCACAAATCATTTTATTGATGATGAAATCTGCAATTTAATTTGGTCAATGGAACCCGACAAGGCCACTGGACCCGACGGATTCTCAATCCACTTCTACAAAATCTGCTAGGACATTATCAAAGTTGATTTGTTGAGAATGATTAAAGGGTTTTTGAAAAAATCCAAGGTGGGGGAAGGCATTAACTCCATCTTCCTAGATCTAATTCTGAAAGAAGTTAATCTTGACTCCTTTGGAAGATTGAGGCCTATCTCCCTCTATAATGCCTTGTATAAAATCATTGCCAAGCTTCTTGCCAACAAAATCAAACCGCTTCTTGGAAACCTCATCTCCATCTCTCAAGGAGGTTTTGTCAAAGGCAGACATATTCTGGACAATGTCATTTAGGTGCAAGAAAAAATTCACTCCAACAATCAAAGGAAGGATAAAGGAATGATGATCAAGCTGGATATGGAAAACGTCTTTGATAGGGTCAACCTTTCCTTCCTCTACAGGGTCCTTCTCTCTTTTGGTTTCTCCCTTGAGTTTTTCAATCTGATCAAAGCTTGTACATATAAGCCATGGATAACATCCCTAGTCAATGGGAGACCAACCAGTTATTTTCAAGCCATGAGGGGATTAAGGCAAGGCTTCCCTCTCTCCTCTTTCCTGTATATTCTCATGGCTGACACACTCAGCAGGAAGCTTTTAAATGAAAAATCCGTAGGGATTGCTACAGGTATAAGAATTTTTAACGATTTGGAGCCCATTAACCACGCTTTCTTTGCTGATGACTCCCTGCTTCTTGGCGGAGTATCCACCAGGATCTATAACGCCTTTAAATCCACTCTTCACAGATATTGCAGTGTATCTGATGCTCTCATAAATGACAGCAAGAGTACTGTGTATGTATGGATTGCAAAGGAGCATGAAATCCAAAGAATCATGCAAATCCCAGGCTTTGTAGGCTATGCACGCTGGGAAAAGATCATATATTTGGGGCTGCCACTAACTCTCAGAATCAACAAGGGTTCTATGTGGGCAGAAGTTATCAATAAAATTAAAGCAAAAATCGATCCCTAGGTAGGCCAATGGCACATGAACAATGGAAAAATCATCCTCATTAAGTCTGTGCTCTCCGCCTTACCCATTTATCAATCCTCATTCGTGCTGGCGCCCATGACCATCACTGACCAGATCTCAAAACTTCTCCGTGATTTCCTATGGCAAGGAGGAAAATGAAATCAGAGGAAATACCACTTAGTCAATTGGGACGTGGCGAAATGCTCAATTCGATATGGCGGTCTTCAGATTAGAGGCCCCGCCCACGCCAATGTATCTCTTGGTCGTAAAATCTTTTGGAAACTACACGCAGAGCCAAACCATCCAGTAAGCCAGATCCTAAGGATTAAATATGTCAAAGGTGCCTCCCTCAGGAATCTACAGGCTAAAAGCAACTTTAAAGGTTCGTTGATTTGGAACATATGTAGGAGAGGGATCAATTTTTTCCAGAAATACCTATATTGCATCCCTGACAATGGTAAGAAAACCAAGTTGTGGAAAGACTACATCATGGGTCACTCACCCCTCACCAACTCGGAAGTTCTTAAAGAGATCCGGGAATGGCTGTCTCAACAAGGCATACATAGACTTGAGGACATTTCTGAGTGGGATGAGACAAGAAAATGACAATCTTGGGTCTTTCCCAGAATTCCGGAGCATCTGAAACTGCAACAAAATATTCTCAAAGCAGAGTTAAGTGATGTTGCTCTGGTCCACAAGAAAGCTGCTTATTCTTGGGGATGGGGTACCTCTGGAGCCTACACTACTACACAATTTTATCTACTTCTTCAAACACAGCGAGAGATGAATCAACCAGCAAGCTTTTGGAAATAGGTGTGGGACCCCATGGGCCTCCCCAAAATCAATTTTTTCTTCTGGGTCCTACTGCACAAGAAGATCTTGAAAAGGGAAAATTTGTTGAAAAGAAGCATTGCTGGCCTTCATGCGCTCTCTCCAGGAATTCTCTTGAAACCACAAATCATCTCTTTGCGGACTGCTCCTTCACCAAAGAAGTGTGGAATTATATCCTTCATGGAATCAATGTCACAACTCCTTTCCAAATCTCTGTTGTGGATTTATTTTCCACATGGAAGGTGCACTACCCTCAGACTATCTCCAGCAAGGCCCTTTGGTTTCGATGTTGGCACACCATCCCCAAGTATGTTTGCTAGAAAATATGGCTTGCTAGAAATCAACAGATCTTCAACAACACTTCTTGGCCCCCCTCTACGGTTGTTTCCAAAGCCAAAGCTCTCCTCTTTGAAGCCATGAGAAGCCAATCCCATAAACTTGATATCTCTCTACTCCTAGAAGAAAAGAAATGGATGGGGAAATTTATTTTTTGAGACAAAAATAAAACCATAGCTAGGCCCTTAACCAATCCAGGATGGAGTTTAAGGGACTCAGATGAAATATTTCAAGTTTGGTGGCGGAAACAGGGTAAAGTAACGATCTTCTTCGATGGAGTCTCCAAAGGAAATCCCATGACAGTAGGCGTTGGAGGAGTGCTTTACTCTTCAAATGACACAAGAGAGAGTTTCAGCTGGGGTCTTGGGAAACAAACAAATAACCAAGAAGAAATTATTGGCCCATTAAAAGCATGCCAAATTGCGCGTGAGAAAGGAATTAGATATTTTCAAGCCTTTGGAGACTCTGAAATCTTGATAAAAAAGTTACACTGGGAAGATCAATTCAATGATTCAGTCCTAAACAAGATCCTCCAAAGACTGAAGTTCATCCTGCTTGACTTCTCTTCTTTCCAATTCTTCCACATCCTCAAAGGCTCAAACAAAGAAGTTGATCTCAAAGCAAACAAAGGTTTCCTTCTCTTGCAAGGTGACCTTAGCATAAATGATGGAAATCCTTCACAAATCTGCATTCCTTGAAATGTTGATCACCATGTAATTGGAAGTTGGATAGTTGTCTTGTAACGATGGTTGATTTTGCCCCAACCCAACTTGATTTTACTATTAAATAAAAAATAACCATTCCAGTTAAAAAAAAAAATTGTCTCCTCGAGAAAAAAGGAAATTTATTCAAATAAATGCATCTTCTTCATGGATAAATGAATAATTGTACAAAACATGACCTGATTTAATCATTCAAAGATGTGTTAGAGAGAATGAAGTACTAGAGATATTAAAAGCTTGTCATGATGAATCATGTGGAGGAAATTTTTCTTAATAAAGGGTTGCCTATAAATTCCTTCTCTTAGGATATTATTTTCCTTCTCTTTTTAAATATGTCAAAGAATATGTTAAGAGGTGTGATAGTTTTCAAAGAATGGGAAAGTCTATTCCTTAAGATGGGATGCCTCTACAAACCCAGATACTTATTGAACCTTTTTAAAAGTGGGCTTTGTATTTTGTTGGTCCAATTAATCCACCATAAAGACAAAAAAGGTACATTCTTGTCTGTACAGATTATGTCACAAAATGGGTATAAGCTAAATCACTTCCTTTTGCTACTGAAAATGTTGTTGTTTCATTTATTTTTTCGGATATTTTCAATCGTTTTGATGTTTCAAGGGAAATTGTGACAGATTAAGGTACTCAATTTACATCCAAGTTGGTGTAGAAGATAATGGAGGAATACAAAATAAAACATCACAAGTACACTCCATATCATCCCCAAGAAAATGGACAAGTTGAATCAACTAATAAAGTACTTGAAGAAATTCTTACCAAAACTGTGCATCTATATAGAAAATATTGGGTAGAAAAGCTTCCAGAAGCTTTATGGGCATATCTTACCACATGGAGAAACACAACAGGGCATACTCCTTAAGAAATTTTTTATGGGAAACAAGTCATATTCCCTATTGAGTTCCAAATAAAGACCTTCAAAACATTAGTCAAATTGGGTCTTGATCTATCAAAATCACAAAAAAAAATAATGGATAAATTGAATGAACTTGATGAAATACAACAAGATGTTATTCAAAGAACCAACATAATTCAACAACAAAGATCTAGATGGCATGATAAGTTTATCAAAGAAATAAAGTTCTAGCCAGGTGATTGGCCATTACTTTTTTATTCTAAATTTAAATATTTTCAAGAAAAAATTCAAACTCATTGGCTTGTTCCTTATGAGGTTGAAACTGTCTTTGATAATGGAGCAGTCAGACTTAAAACCATTGATGAAGAAAAAATAACTTTCCTTGTAAATGGTCATAGATTACGAATATATCATAAACTATTGACAAAGGAAGAGCTCATTAGAAATCTACAATATAATCTCGATTTGAAGTTGGCCAGGAAAGATTCTTCTTCCTCTAAAACTTAGATTTATTTCTATTTTATTTATATATATATATATATAAAATAAAACATCACAAGTACACTCCATATCATCCCCAAGAAAATGTACAAGTTGAATCAACTAATAAAGTACTTGAAGCAATTCTTACCAAAACTGTGCATCTATATAGAAAATATTGGGTAGAAAAGCTTCCAGAAGCTTTATGGGCATATCTTACCACATGGAGAAACACAACAGGGCATACTCCTTAAGAAATTTTTTATGGGAAACAAGTCATATTCCCTATTGAGTTCCAAATGAAGATTTATTTGGGACTTAGATTTATTTCTATTTTCTTTATATATATATATATATATATATATATATATATATATATATATATATATATATATATATATATATATATATATATATATATATATAAAATAAAACATCACAAGTACACTCCATATCATCCCCAAGAAAATGGACAAGTTGAATCAACTAATAAAGTACTTGAAGCAATTCTTACCAAAACTGTGCATCTATATAGAAAATATTGGGTAGAAAAGCTTCCAGAAGCTTTATGGGCATATCTTACCACATGGAGAAACACAACAGGGCATACTCCTTAAGAAATTTTTTATGGGAAACAAGTCATATTGCCTATTGAGTTCCAAATAAAGACCTTCAAAACATTAGTCAAATTGGTTCTTGATCTATCAAAATCACAAAAACAAATAATGGATAAATTGAATGAACTTGATGAAATACAACAAGATGTTATTCAAAGAACCAACATAATTCAACAACAAAGATCTAGATGGCATGATAAGTTTATCAAAGAAATAAAGTTCTAGCCAGGTGGTTGGCCATTACTTTTTTATTCTAAATTTAAATATTTTCAAGAAAAAATTCAAACTCATTGGCTTGTTCCTTATGAGGTTGAAACTGTCTTTGATAATGGAGCAGCCAGACTTAAAACCATTGATGAAGAAAAAATAACTTTCCTTGTAAATGGTCATAGATTACGAATATATCATAAACTATTGACAAAGGAAGAGCTCATTAGAAATCTACAATATAATCTCGATTTGAAGTTGGCCAGGAAAGATTCTTCTTCCTCTAAAACTTAGATTTATTTCTATTTTCTTTATATATATATAACAAAAAATAATAAATAAATAAATTGTATAGCCATGAAAACCAAAATTGTTGGCATGTTTATACATAAAATCTAAGTTGAAAATCAAGAATTCTTGGCAACCTAGATTTTCTTTTAAATTTTCTATTATTGTTCCATTTATTTTTATTCTTCTTTTTACAAAAGAATAATACAACTAAAAAATTGACAACAATATGCAGTTGACATAAAATTTCGCATCTGACTTGACATATTACAGCTAAAGCAAATGAAGAACATGGCCAAAGAAAATTGAATGGAGATCATAGCTAAAGCAACCTGAGAAACCTACAAAATAACAAGCCCACAAATAAGTAATGAAGGATAAAATATATGTAAATATTAGTTAAATAATAAAGGGAAAAACATTGAGTTATGAAATAAATAGATGAATGCCCATTGTTGCCTCCATTTCATTAAATAATTACCCTTGTTATGACATGGATTTGGTTCTCACGAAATATCTATGTGTCTTGTTAAAAGGGTATGAAACTGTTATGAAAAATTTCTATAATTTGAATTCACTCCACTTCCTCCGTATATCATCCCATTTCCTTTGCATATCATCACATTTTATTCGCATCATATCCCATTCCATTCGACCCTTTTTCATTGCCGAAAACACCTCAACTACTATCGTAATTCTCCATCCTTGTTACACTCCATAACCCTGTCAAAAAGGGAAATTAGGGACTTAGAATTCAACATGGGAGTTATTGTGCATTCATAGTTGAATGGAGCTAAATTTCTTGAGGCATACCTGCAGGTGAAGCAGCAATTGCAACAAGGGCGATGGTTGGATTTCTTTGAAAAGTTTGATGGGCACAAGAAAGAGGTCACAAAATCATTTTATCAGGCCTATGATGACATAGAAGAAGAAATTAGGGATATAAATATGGTCTTTACATAATCGTTCATGGAAAAAGCTACCGTATTGTTGAGAAATGGGGAAAGTTGGTTTAAGAATTGAAAGATCAAAGAAAAATATTGGGAGGTATTCCATAAAAACCCAGGTATGAATATCTCTGTCTTAAAGAAGGGAATTATAGTCACATCCTTAAAGACTAAATGGAGAAATTTTATATTAATCATTCAAAAATTCATAACCTGTTATTTTACCATGGTCGCTTAATAATGAATTTTATTGATGGAAATGAAACCGTTTTTCCATACTTCATACTTTGTAGTTTAAGAAACATGGCTACTAACATCCAAAGAAAAATTTAGTTCATTGACAATGCTATGTATCATCATGGGTTAGTGAAAATTTTAATTGAAGCCCATTTGAAAAGTAAAGGGGATAACTGGGAAGATTTTCTTATATGAAATCATTTCAAAGAAGCTGAACAAGATCAAGCCACTGCTAAAACAAGGAAGAGTTGATGAAAATTGCCTTAAAACCCTAATAAAAATTCACTTGTACAGGAAATGCAACAAGATCAGTATTCTGGTGATGAAATCCATCTTGAAAATGTTTTAGAAAATCTTAAGCAGAATAATGTTAGAAGAAATAAAACCAACAATAAAAATGAAGGTACATCAAAAGGAGAAATAGAGCAAGGAAAATTCAATAAGAAAAATCATGCCCTGACTACTGAAAAATCACAAGAAACTGTGAGTAGAAGTGCAAGGTTTAAGAATTCAAGCAATTAACAATTTGAACAATCTCCAGAAATTATTGATCTAGAAAAAGAAGAGGAACCAATAGGTCCATCACCAATTTCAAGTCCAGTTAGGAAAACTCCAGAAATCGACCCTGTTCAACAGGAAATCTATGACTATATAGAATCTCTGGAACGAAAAGCTATAGGAAAAATTGTTGAGTCATCCTCAAATAGAGAACAAATTTTAGATGAATAAATGCATTTCAATCGTCAAGAAGAACCCATAATCGAAGATACTCTTAAGCAACAAATTTATGAATTGCAAGTATTGAATAAATATTTGAAGTAGGAACATGAAGAACTAAAGGTACAAAATGAAATCCACAGAACCCAAAATGATAACATTCTGCTACATTTTGGTTTATGGTACAAGAAAAATAAGAAATTGAAATCCAAAAATAAATTTCTTAAGAGAAAGGTAATAAGTTTGTAGTACAAGATCTTAATGAAGAAACCAAGGATGGCAACGAGTACTAGAAAATCAAAGAGGAGTAATTTATATTTTCTTGCTCAGGCCTCAGAGGTAGCTCAGTAACAAAGAAGGCTTACAAAATTTTGAAATTTTTAGCATGAGGACATGCAATATCTTCTGTGTGGGGGAATGTTGAAGACCAAAATTGTCCCTTTTTGAAAACCTTCTTACACTCCATTCTCCTTATTTTTGACCTTAATAACTTTAATTCAGTATCAATTTACAAGGTTATTGGAAAAATCATGTACTTAATCATATATTTTTTCATAGTTTCATTGTTCTTTATTATTTGACTTAATATTTGCATAAGCTACTGAATTGCATCAATTCTGCAACTAATGATCAATTTTGCAGCTTACTCGAAGGTTCTATAGGTTCTGAAACACCGGTTGAGGAACAAAACATATGGACAAGTAACTGGCATCTGGTATAATGATATCCACCTCTCTCCATGATCCATATCAATGATAAGGATGCCACATGAACATGTCAATGTGGAGGTAAACTCAACGTAAAAGGAGGCAAAGACGAACCATGCAAGCGAGGAGATCGATGAAGATGATATTTTGACTTATGATTTTCTTCTCCGATAAAAAATCATGAGAAATTGCTATATCATGTTATCTTATGTTATTTTTAGAATTTTTATCGAGTAGGCTGATAGGCTTATAATGTAATATTCCTAAATTAGAATACAACTAATTGGAATATTAAATTTTTATTTTGCTTCTTAGTTAGAAGACATCAAATAAAGACACTCCTAATGTGAAAGGAGGTCATCTAAAAGATGTATTGAAGACCCTTATGTGTGAAAATGGGATGGAGCATGTAGAATGGGTCAACTTTGACCAAATCAAATAGTGCTGGTATGGAAGGAGTGGCATTCATTGAGGGACAACGCAATTTTGGAGGGGGAATCCATGCATGGAAGTAGTGGCTTTAATGAGTGGGGCCCAAGGTGAGGAAGCTCACCAAGAATATAAGGAATGGGATGGTAGACATTGTGAGCATGATTGGATTATTATTTTGTTTATGGTATGTTAAGACTTGTGGCTCTCTTCAGCTGTTTAGCTAATATTGCAGTGTTGTTTAGCATAAGGGTGTTCTCGAGCGGGAATCCCACCTTCATCCTCGGGGTACTTCGAGTGCCTACTCAGGAGAAGTATTTTTACTACATTTCCACATTCCAGCATAAGGCCAAGCTACAACTTTCTTCAACAACGCAATTTCTGCTTAGAGTTGTGCTGTGTTGTAGGGTGCAGCAGTGGAGGTTTTGTATTTGGTGCTTTCTGAGCTGTTTGTCAGTGGAGAAAGGTTTTGGTAGGTTGGAAAAGAATCCCCTTGGGCTTTATTGACATATTTGGCATTAGGCCATGGAATATTTATCCCCTACAGCGTAATTCTATTCTAGATCTGCGTTATTTTAGGGAGGAGTTGCAGGGGTGGTTGTAGTATATGTTTTGGGAGATGATTTCTTCAGTGGAGGGGACATCCTTTCATCCAGAGGATCTATTGGAGAAAAGATGTAGGATTCTACATCACCTTCAACCATATCTTCTCATTTCTATTGTTGCAGCAAACCTTCAGCCCTAGGGCTGCAACTTACATTTGCATATTGTATGAATTTTACGGAAACCCTCTTGGGTTATATTGGGAAGGTGATATAGGGCCTAGATATGTTTGTATAACATCTATTGAGGCATATATCATTGTATTTAAATTATTTTATGATATACAACTATATTTATGCTCGTATAACTGTGCTGTAGCAGTCTTCCGTCGTTTTGATATAGTAGCAACACCTCATTGTTGAGGGATTTCTTTATTGGAGGCTTGTTGATTCATGTTGTATGGATTGTGGCCCATTATTTTGTACATGTTTGCTGCTCTTATGATTAATGAAGATGCCCCATATTGGTCTCATACTTTGATGTGATGTTTTACACTGCTATTTCAATCATTTTGTTCTATATTCCTGCTTTTCCCATTTGGGAATATTACAATGGTATCATAGCATAATATTGGCTCAGTCTATGGATCTCAGCCATAATGCTATCATGATAATAAGAAGAAGGAGAAAGAGATCAGAATGATGGAAGGAATGAGTTTTATCTCATATTTTTTTCAGATGTAAGAGGGACCTCACCAAGGAGGTCAAGGAAAGAAAAATGGAGAAAATAAATGAAACCACAATAGGGTTTCAAGATGAGGAAGGTCCATGCACTTCCTATCAGCAGAAGAGAAAACCGGTATTGCATAGAGCTCCAAAGAAATGCAGTATGTCTACTTTCTTTGAAGAGGAAAGTGAAAGACATGGAGATGGAGGAAAATTAGATCATGAGATTCTAAGTGAGTATCTTTCATAATACAAATCTCATTCAAGAGCTTTCAAGGAGAATCTAAGTCTCCCACAGTTTATTCAGATCAAATAAGAGAGGATACCTTGCAGCTATAGAAGGAGAAAGTACAATAGATTTCTATTGTCTACATTTTATGGATCATCCACATGCACATCAAGGGCTTGGGGAATGGAGTTGGATGCATTCTTCCTGCTACATCCAGTAGTAGAAAGAGAAGTCGTTGAGATTGCAGCGCTGCACCTTGAGGGTGAAGCAAGCATTTGGTGGTTCAATCATTTGAGTCATGCAAGAGTGAATCCATATGCAGATTTTACTTTAAGGTTGATCAAGAAGTTTGACAAGAAGAAATCAGAGGAGAATAAACTTCCACCACCACTTGTTGCAGGATCACTTGCATCAAGAGAAAGAACACTTGCACCTTTGCAAAGTGGTCTCGATCTCTTGAAATTTAGAGTTTCATGCACTATTCAGGAGATGCATGAGGAAGGGGAGAATTATACCAATGCTGGTGCAGCCATAGAGGATAAGCCATCATCATCAGTAGTTGGGGAAGTCATCACACCGGTGGGAGGAACCCTTGTAGCAGTACAAGATGTTCCCAAGCAAAACCAAGGTATGAAAATGTTTCCACTTTCTGATATTTTAGCACATATTATGGAAGGTTGTGGGAATATGCCATTGCATGAACTAGGGTCAAGATACACTATGGATTTGGAGTAGCAGACTATCATTGCGCAGAGGACCCTTGACATGATCAAGGAGGAGATATACATTCATCCTAGTATGTCATTGTTGAGCTGTACACAACTCTTGGGGTTGGAGTGTACATTTTTGGAGGATAGGATGAGTATTGTCCTAAACAATTCAATGCAAAAATATATGTTCAACATTGAACATGATCATGATACAAGAGATGCACCATTATGGAGATAAACAACGCTGTCATTGAGCAGCAGTGATGAGTTGGGGGCCCAACCATTATTGGAGCATTCCAATGACCATTCTACATGTGTAGCAGGGTATAGGCAGATGGTTGATGAGATACATCTTATATTCCATTACTATGATGGATCCTTCTTGACGAGCACTCCACAGTTCAATGAGAATAATTTGCCTTCAACACACTTCGATCCTTATGGGTTCAACATAGTCATTGATGAGTGGTATTCATATGGATATCTCCAAGAGATTTCATTTCAACATCCCATGGAATGCAAATATAGTAATCAGATATGGGAGGATGGTACTCTCCATTGGAGGAATACTCATGTAGAGAATGATAGTAGACACTCATCATTGGGTGGATGGGCGATGTTAAGGAGAAAGAGGCTGGAGAGCCACTTGCAGATCTATGACACAGGGCAGCAGGAAGCAAGGCTGCGCTAGCTACTCTTGAAAGAGTTTGGTTAGCATGTGACATATCCTACTTCAAAGGGTATGTGGTTGGTTGGGACTTGGCATGGAACTTGCATCATATGGTAGGAATGGGTTTGGGTGCTTTGGGATGATGTGGCATTCCTCATGTCAATCATAATGTTTTCACTCCATGGTTTGTATGATAGGGGTGTGAGGAGGCAACAAGAGCTATTGTTTCTTTGGCTAATCTTGGGAGAGTATGGGATGATTTTCTCCCATACTTTGCATGATATTTTAGAAGAGGAGGATGACACAGTCAAGGTTTAAAGGGGCTACCCTTCAACATTGGAGGATAAGGAAGTAATTCCACATAGGAAGGAGTCTCCCAAAAATAGCAACATGATGGTGGATGACTTTGGCATGTGGCATGTCAAAGAATGGAGTCATGAAATGGCAAGATACTTATCAGAAAGGCCAACAATGTTGTCACTTGGGAGTATGCATCTATTGATAGAGTGTTCCAATGAAAGTATGAATCCCTTCATTTTTCAGACCAATATGAGGAGATTATCATGGGAGGGCTTATCCATGGACATCACTTTCAAGTTACTCACTATGCATGGTAAGAAATGTATTTATGTACTTATTGATCATTTCAAAAATTATTTGCATTCTATTTCCATCTATATACAATCATTGCTCCACAAGAGGGTGAGGTTATATTTGGGCTTCCTGGTCATTCTAGGACCAACATTTATGTTGGAGATAGCCATTTCTTGTATGGATTTGGGAAATTGTTGTGTTATTCTTGTTATTCTCAGCTGATATATACTGCCATTTAATACCTCCTAGTAGATGATCAAACATGCACAACTAGCAATTTGTTGGGGGACAACTTGCCACATGATGTTTTGAAACAACAGTTGGTAAAACTGCGTTGTATTCACTAGAAACCATTTGTACCATCCAACATTGCACATAAAATTCAGTATCTTTCTGATTTGGATACCATATGGTGATGATGTACCATTCAATTTGTATGAAATGGTTTGGGCTCATGAAACTAGAGAAGGGGTCTTTGCAGATCCAGTTGTCCTTTTGTCTCTTGAGGGAAATATTATTGTAGCCCAGACTCTACAGTAGCTCTACACTTATCATAAGTGGAGAGAGAAATAGTGCGGGGTAGGCCACTTGGTCTATCATGTTCATATATGAAACCCACCTACATTAGAGGAGCCAAAGGTGGAGGATATTTTCCATGAGTTACCATTTTGGAGGGTGACTCACTTTGTGTGGATGATAGCTTGGGGTTTGGAGCTTCACATGGGAATGAAGGTTCCCAATGATTTTATGATCCCATGCCTCAATAATGCCTGTATACCACATATATTTTCCTCCATGGATATCCCACTTCTTCATGATGAGAGCCATTTGGATTTGTCACCAAAGGCTAGCTTATACATTTGGGAGGAGCAACTTGGGGACTTATTGATGAGAAATCATCTTATTCATTGGAGGAACTTATCACATGAGGATGCTACAGGAGGGGGAGAGGAGGGTCTTCAATTCTATCCTTGCATTTGCTTGGGGACAAGCAACATTTGGGAGGGGGGGATTGTAATATTCCTAAATTAGCATACAACTAATTGGAATATTAAATTTTGATTTTTCTTCTTAGTTAAAATAATAAGAGGGTATGGAGACCCATAAATATTCTTAGTAGGAACAAAGTCACTCCTAATGTGAAAGGAGGTCATCTAAAAGCTGGATTGAAGACCCTTATGTGTGAAAAGGGGATGGAGCATGTAAACTGGGTCAACTTTGACCAAATCAAATAGCACTGGAAGGAGTGACATTCATTGAGGGACAACACAGTTTTGGAAGGAGACTCCATGCATGGAAGTAGTGGCTTTAATGAGTGGTTCCCAAGGTGATGAAGGTCACCAAGAATATAAGGAAGGTTATGGAAACCATTGTGAGCATTATTGGATTATCATTTTTTTTATGGTCTGTTAAGATTTGTGGCTCTCTTCAACTGTTTAGCTAAGATTGCAGTGATTTTTAGTAAAAGGGTGTTCCCAAGCGGGAATCCCAACTTAATCCTTGGGGGACTTTGAGTGCCTACTCAGGAGAATTATTTGCACTACATTTCCACATTCTGGCATAAGGCCAAGCTACAAATTTCTTCAACAACACAGTTTTTTCTTAGAGTTGTGCTGTGTTGTAGGGTACAACAGTGGAGGTTTTGTATTGGGTGCTTTCTGAGTTGTTTGTCAGTGGAGGAAGGTTTCCTTCCATTGGGAGGCTGGTAAAGAAGCCGCTTGGGATTTATTTACATATTTGGCATCATGCCAAGGATTATTTATCCCCTACAACGCAGTTCAAGTCCAGATCTACGTTATTTTAGGGAGGAGTTGCAGGGGTGGTTGAAGTATATGTTTTGGGAGGTGATTTCTTCAATGGATGGGACATCCTTTCATCTGAAGGATCTATTAGAGAAGAGATGTAGGATTCTACATCAGCTTCAGCCATATCTTCTTATTTCTGTTGTTGCAGCAAACCTTCATCCCTAGGGCTACAACTTACATTTGCGTATTGTATGCATTTTCTAGAAACCCTCTTGGGTTATCTTGGGAAGGTGATATAGGGCCTAGATATGTTTGTATAACATATATTTAGGTATATATCATTGTATTTACATTATTGTATGATCTATAGTTGTAGTTATGCTCCTATGATTGTGCTGTAGCAATCTTCCAGCATTTTGATATTGTAGCAGCACCTCATTCTTGAGGGATTTCTTTATTGGAGGCTTGTTGATTCATGTTGTATGGTTTGTGGCCCATTATTTTGTACATGTTTTCTACTGAAGAAGCCCCATATTGGTCTCATACTTTGATTTGATGTTTTATACTGCTATTTCAAGCATTTTGTTCTATATTCCTCCTTTTCCCATTTGGGAATATTACAAATAATTCTCCAAACATTTATTGAAGGAGGTTATAAAACCTACCTCTTGACATGATGGAGCTAGACTTGTTGCATTTGAAATACCCTTTGCAACTGTAATGAAAGCTTTTTATTCCTATATGCATTGCGTTTAAACGTGTGTGTAGTCTCCGTTGATTGCTGCATACTTACAACTCACAAGAGGCCCCCCTGGGGGCTGTAAGATTTTATTTTCATTTCCAGTTAATAAATCAATTTTCTAGTTTCAGTTATGTTACATTAGGTTAACATACTTAACCTTTTAATTTTTATTTAAAACGAATGTTTATGAAAGTGACAGAGTTTGTAATATAATTTTTTAACTATTTCTTCCATAGATTTGATCATTTTTTTGAGTGAGGGATGAAGAAAAAAAATATTGAAAAGGATTTATTGTGCACATGTAAATGTTAGAGTAGAATTATTTGATTTCAAATTACAATTAGAAATATAATGCTTTCAAGGCTTTATCAATGAGATTTGGTTTTTCCAGCGTGACATTTTCATTTTTGAACTTATGATTTAATTTCATTTATGTTAGTGAGAATTACATTTAGTGGAGAATATTTTCATTTTTCCTGTGTGCTATTAAGATTAGTTTCCTTTCCTATCAAGTGTGAAGTAGATTTAGATTCGATGTCATTTAATTTTTCTTTTTAAATTAGTTTGTTTTTCCTATCAAGTGTGAAGATTTAAGTTTTGCAAGTGTGATCTATTTATGAAAAAGTAGTACTTCCATTTTTTGCAAGAGTGATAGTGTTTTTGCTTTGAATTATTCTTAGATAAAAACATGTGCATAAAACATCCTAATCCAATTTGAAAATTATTCACGTAATAATAAATCATAGCGCAAACAATGCATTTACACTTCATCAGTTTACAAGTCATGGTCAATAATTTATGAAGTAATTTAACATCAATTAAATTACCAAAAAATTTCTTTGGTGAGGATCTTAGAGTTTTTGGTTCTTGATTCCTAAGAAGCAAAGAAAGAAACTTGATGTGAGTAGTTGGAAGTGCATCTTCTTGGAGTAATCAAATACCGCAAAAACATATCACCATTAAAATGAGGTAAACAAGACATTTATTCTTTTTAGAGATGTATTTTTTATTGAATCTTTCAAGAATGAAAAATTGTTGAGTGACATTTACCATTTGAATAGATTTACTATTAAAATATATATCATGAATTTAAAGATGCGATTCCAAATCTTGAAGGGGTCTCCCTATCTTGGATCAATATTTGGAATCTCCTTTTGAAGCACCATCTCCACCTCATGAAGTTCCAACCACTTCATCAAATTAGAAATATCCATTGGATGATATGATTGAGAGGATTGAAAGGTTAAGAATTTTTAACTCCCAATTTTAGACCCCAATTTGTATATATATCTATTCCATGTATTGAAAAGAGATTTCATGATGGATATTTTGTTAAAAATATTTAATGTTAAATTATGTTTTGTTGTTAGTGAATAATTTGTTCATCAATACATTGAATGGGTGGAACACCTACACTAACCATGATTCCATGAATGAGAGCTTGTGAGGAGGAAATTTGGGAATTGTGTCCAACTAAAATAACCATGCCCATAATTATTTTGTGGAATTTAAATTAAAAACCCATTTTTTCCCAATTTCCTAGAAGTTAGAAAGAGAGTTGGTAGTTGAACTGAAAACTTCCCACAATTATGAAATGTAGAGTGGAATTGTACAAAAAATGTCCCTCTGAGGTATGGGAAAGCACCCAACTCAAAATTTCAACTTTGACCCATGGAATCCCATGTTGAGAGGGCCATTGGGTAGAAAATTTAGGAGCATTAAGTAGGGGATACACATGAATGGTTATGGGGAAAAAATTGAATGAATTTGATGTCAAGAAAATGTTTTGGTTGGTTGTAGAATAACAACAGAGAGTGAAAACCCATTTCCATTAAGAAAATCAAGCAAAAGTGTCCTTAACCCTGGTTGCAAAAGATAATTGTGTTTTTGGGTTCTTGTTGGGCAAGCACAGATTCATTGAGTGGGGAGGTCATCCAGGGACTATTGGGCCAGTTAAGGGACTCCCTTGTGCTATGCAAGGTAATTGAGAAACCACCAGTGGATTCGAGCATGCTCTTGCCATAGTGGGTTTATTTCTAGTTATGAAGGAGAGTGGACTTCACTCTTCCACTAGTACATTTGGGGGAAATTCTGACACTTGGTTCTGACGCTTTTGACCAAATGTTGGAAATTTCCCCAAATTTTTTCAATCTCGCCCGAAACCGTCGCTATACCGATGTTTAGAGAAAAGTGTTGCAATACCGACACTTAGAAAAAGTGTCGCAATTGCGATTTTTGGAGGAAGACGTCGCATTTGCGACACTATGCCCCAAAGCGTCGCTATTGCGACGACTGCCTCCAAATGTCGCAAGTGCGACACAATGTCTAAGTGTCGCAATTGCGACGTTTGGAGGCATTCGTCGCAATAGCAACGCTTTGGCCGTCGTCGGTATAATGACACTTATATGCGTGCTACATAAAAATGATTTTATTAAAAACTACATTAACGTCTGATATCACGCGCGCATTCGCCCTCAACTCTTGCAAAACAGCATTCACCCTCAGCTCTTGTAGAGCATCATTCGCCCTCAGCTCTTGCAGAACAACATTCGCCCTCAGATCTTTCAAAACAACATTCGACCTCAGCTCTTGCAGAACAACATTCGCCCTCAGCATTCGCCCTCAGCTCTTGCAAAACAGCATTCGCCCTCAGCTCTTGCAGAACAACATTCGCCTTCAGCATTCGCCCTCAGCTCTTGCAGAACAACATTCACCCTGCATTCGCCCTCAGCGTTCGCCCTTAGCTCTTACAGAATAGAATTCACCCTCATCATTCACCCTCAGCTCTTGCAGAACAGCATTCGCCCTCAGCATTCGCCTTCAACTCTTGCAGAACAGCATTCGCCCTCAGCTCTTGCAGAACAGCATTCGCCCTCAACTCTTGTAGAACAGCATTCGCCCTCAGTATTTTCCCTCAGCTCTTGCAGAACAACATTCGTCCTCAGCTCTTGCAAAATGGTAAGTTCTTACTGCAGGCTCTTCCTCCTATAGTAGGGTTGACTCTATTTGGGTTTTTTTGGTCAATTCCATTGGATTGTGTTAGGCTATAGGGTTCTCTCTAGATTTCTTCCAATGTTCTTTCAGATGAGTTTCAAAGAGGATGTGTAAGATGTGTTTGTGCTTGCATGAATTTGACTCCACCAGTTTCATGAAGTTTAAGCTATGGATTTTAGTTCGACAAACTCATCCATCTCAACACCCAATAATGAATTGCCCTTGGTTTGATCTATATTGAAGGTGAAGTGCAGAGTGGTAGAGAATGGGAGATCGAAAGTCATCAACTTTATCACAAGGGTAGTACTCCAGATCGAAAGTGATGAGCTTTAGTTCTCTAGATTTGGGGATTTTTTGATATTTGGGGTTTTTCTGATGACATACCAAAGGTCACATCCATGCAACCATATCAAGGTCAATGTTGAGATCATTGTCATATAGATATAGGTCATTGATATATAGGGTTAATATCATCATCACTATCCATGGAAACCAAATGGTTACAAAATCTGTGATTGTGGTTGGCTCATTTATAATTATTACCCATTTACAGTAGAGCACAGAAACACTAAATATGGCCCGAGCAGAGCCTTTACAATAGGCAATGGAATTGCAGCTGCTTCATCAATAACCAATAGCTCCACTTGAGAAAAATTTTCATAATCTTGGGGCTGGATATACTGCAGAGCAAACAATTGTAGTTATCATTCGTGCTCCAATATATTAATATATTTTTTACATTGAATTGAAGAAAGGGAAACAAGCAAATGCTAGCCATCATACAATGCTTTGACATAAGAGTTTTGAGTGACATACTTGAAAAAAAGAACTCATCCACTGATATTTATAATCATTTGAGTTATTCAAGTTAAACACAATGTCAAGAATCAAGATTCAATACCCTCTATTATCTTCATCACCCAATACAAGATTTGAATTTTTCCCCAAGAAACACTTATTAAATTGGCAACCATTATTTCTCCCTGCTTTAAAAACCCTACATTTAAATGAAAACAAGCATTGCATTTCAACTACAAAAATATATTATTGTTCAAATTTACATGTGTGCATCACTTGTGTAGGGTATTCATTTTCCACTTTCACATTATCCAATAATGTGTGCAATATAGTTCATATTTTTTGTGATTTAGATTATCTTGAAAAAGGAAAGGTAAATTATTTCCCATGGAAAAAGAAGGTTTTCCCTTTTTACTACTGGAAATGGTACAACAAAGTTCCATTTCTACCCGAAACTCCTATGAAACGGGAACCAAATAAAGGCCATGTCCTCAATGGACATCATTTGGCTTTTAAAATGGCCATTGCACCGTGTTGTTTCTTATATTACATCACGATAGTTTCTTGGGTCATTTCTTGTTTCTTGAGATGAAAAACAACCAAAGAAATTGTGAAGATCCTTTCAAGAAATAAATGACCATTTCTCAATCATATCTCAACTATTTTTTATTTTATTCAGTGGTTGCTTACTTTGAGAGAAATTTGAAACTTTTATAAGGAATATAACATAAAAACACAAAATGGGAAGGAATTGATGAGGTAGATGACCTTTAGTTGTTGTCAATTAAGAATTGATAATACACGATGCCTGTTCTGTACTACAAACTAGATTCCTTCCTGGAGTTGGGACACAGAGTATTGAATCAAAGTTTTAGTTTCTAACTTCTTGTATTGGTTCATCAATCTTGAAATTCAGACATTGCATGTCTTCATTTCTTCATGTTTTAATAATTTGCATTATATCGTACAATAGGAAATTAGGAATTATGATTATTATTACTTTATGGATCTGTTAAGTTACTTTTAAGTTTGCATGGTTTAGTGTGAAATTATTCTTGTGTGCCCCTAGGCCCAGGTGAAGGAATGCCAAGGACTGAGAACCCTAGTTTTAAAATGGTATTGTTTCTTATACCCAAAAAACCCTCAACATCACTTCTTATTAGTTATTAACAATAGTCTTGTAAACAATTTGAGAATTGATATAGCAAAATCTCGCACTTCTCAAGACAAAGTCCTAAAGCTAAAGTGTGATACCATGTGTAATTCAATAGCCCCATTGTCACCTCACCAACCTCTTTTCACTCCGGGCTAGCTCTCCTCCAACTCAAGGGGGGTTCTCCCTAGTAGATGTTAGGGATCTAATGGCCCAACCAAACCAATTCAAGAGCCCCCTAACTCTCTATGTTTACTACTATCAATCAAAATATTGAACAATATGGTCAGACATGCATCCTGAAGATAATATTGCCAGGGTATTTTTGGGTAATTTCAAAGGGAAAGTCCCCAAACACATATAATCAAGGAATTATAACGTGATTTAAAACATTAAATATCAACAAAATCGTTTAAAGGATACTGAAAGGAAAAATGTGATGGAAGATAGAAAGTGCCTTACTTAAATGCTCTAAGGATTTTTCAATAGTTGCTCCAAAAGCTTCACTTAAAGGCCCTTCAAGATCGTCTCCAACAATGCTATACCATCAGCTTCAACAATGTTGCTCCAAAAATGTCCTCAAGGTCTTCACAACAAGTTTACTAGAAGTTGATCCAACAATATATTCAATAAGGTCTTCATTGTCAACTCGTCTCTTGTTTGGGTGCCTTAATGTGCAATGACATGTTTCCAGGACTGAATTCAATGCAAGGCATATTTGAAACTCTATTTCAGTTTTCATTTTGTGTTTTCAAGTTAGATATTGTTTTCAAGTTTTTACATTTATAATTTTATTGCAATGTGGCAGACTGATCAGAGCAGTGCAGGAACAACCCCGAGACGGGATGATCGCGGAAAGAGGCCAGCGGAAGAACATGTAAAGTGTCAGCATTGCTCTATCTTTAGGTATTTTAGTTATTTACATAATTGAAATAATATTAATTTTGTTCAAATATGCAGACACCTATCCATGGTACGCCTGATGATTCCCTCTATGAGGAAGAGCTTTCTTCATCCCTATCTCCAGCGCTCTTGTTGCGAAAAAAGGCACGAGATGCAAGGTCATAATTTAATACTTTGATAGACGCGCCTCAAACAACTGAAACAAAAGAGAGGATAAAACAACTTATGACCCAACTAGAAACATATCAGGTAATAATAAAAATTCTAAAGGACATTTTTTTTTTTTCTGCATGAGATGAATTGTGATAGTTTGATTTTCAATTTTTACATTGACTAAACTAACAAAAATTTATTTTGTATGTAGCATTTTTTGGCACTTGCTGAACCCAGTGTTGGTGGTAGTGGGACATAAGGGCAAGAGATTTCCCAGCAACCCTCTCGTACACCTTCTACTCCTTTAGGTACCAGCCAAGAAAGACACCCTGCCCAAGCAAACACCTAGCCAACTGCTGAACATGTTGGCAGTGATGAGGCTGATATGGCCAACTACATTATTGCGTTTCCTAGAGCTACACGTGTCAGCTCCACAGGGACCATTAATGGCACGTTGTTGGTGAACGATGAAGGTGTCCCTATAAAGCACGTACAACTCCCAGGTAAATTTTAATATTTTAACTATTTCATGTACTCTATCTAAAACATATTTATCATGATTTTTATTTTTTAATTAATGATAATATCTTTTTTTCTGTGTAGGAAACAATGAGTTCTACAGGTTTTTGGAGAGCCATGTGTTGGTAATTTTTGGCCCAACCATACGCACAGGGTGGAATTCCCAGAATTCCAACCTGAAAAAAGAACTTCTAAATTATCTAGAAGCCCTTTTTGGGGTCGGCACATTTGACAGAACAGCGGTGGCTCGGGTAGCCGGAAAATATTTGAAATATACCAGGGACACCTATAGGATGCAATTGAAATTTAACCCTAGATATGAGCATCCTCTCACAGTTCCAGAGAGTGAGTGGAGAGCACTCATCCATGACGGAAAAGAGAAAAGGGCAAAGAAAGAAGGAAAAATGCCAACTGGACCCGCAAGGTAAATTACAACTTTAAGTCAATAGCTTTAATTTTCTCTATGTCTAAAATAAAAGTGTGCTACGTCATATCTGACTTTAATCTTTTGATGCTAGGTTTCCTGACACCTCAAAGGCAACCAAAGCTAGGATTGAAAAAAAGGGCCATCACAAGCTAGGCCAGGGCGGCTACTTGAAATTAGCCGCAAAAATTGTAATTAAGTAGCTAAACATCTTATAATTAATTGTATCGCCTTCCAACGTTTTTGTAATCCTATCAAATATGATTAAAAATACACAATCATATGTAATGTAGGGTGATGACTTCGGAACATAAACTATAGAGGAAGATAAAAATATCGCTTTCCATTTCGGCTATCAAGCCGTAGTTGAACGTCGCAGAAGCTTGGGGCAGGTCCCAAGATCCAGAATGCCTGATAAGGTAAAACATTAACCTTTCAATATGTTTGTTTTTGTCCATAAATTTAATGTCTAACAACTTTGTTTAAATCAAGGGAGCAGCACTACCGACGAGGCAAATAACCCAGTTTTAGAGCCAGATGTAGATGATCCTCTCGTGCAACCTGATCATTGTAGTGGGGACCAGGCCGACAATGCTGCTATCAGTGAGGGCCGTGACGGTAATTAATTTCCACTTATAATTTTTTTCTAATTATACCTTGATGGTTGTCCTTATAACATTTTTTGTTTAAATGACAGAGAATGTTTCCCTTGAGGATCTTACCACCAGAGAGGAAGACAGGGCAACAGTCCCAACGGCGACAACTGGTGCACCATGTAAATAATCTCATTGCAATTTTTTTTATTAATATTACCAAACTAGTTCAATGATATTTAAAAACTGACAATTAAAATTTAATATTATCTGTTTTTGTAGGCGATGCCCCGTCACTGGATGAGACCAGACATCGTTACTACGCAACTAGGTCAGAAGTGCGGGTCGAAAGGCACGAAACAGGAGCAGAGCACGATGATATTGATGATGTAATTAAGAGCTTTAGAAATAGGAAGAAGAAAAAGAAAATTTGATAATGTAAAATATTGTATTATTATAAGACAAACGTTACCATACTTGGAACGTTTTTTGCGTTATATAAAAAACTCATTTATCATACTATTTTTATGTCAAGCATTAGTTTCAATGTTTCCTTGCGTACTTTTTGTTGAATTGTTTTTTTATTAGTTATTGAATATTTTTTTTTATGCTCATGAAAGTAAAAAATGAAATATAGATTGGGTATTGGGGAATTGAGAGTGATGTGGGGGGGGGGGGAGGGGCCATAAGAGCTTCCACCTTCACGTGGTTGGCCCTGTTTAGTAGAGAATAATTTATTGGAGCGATTTAATCTTGGAGCAAACCCCCCTCGATCCAGTGTAGCAACAAAAAAGTCACTGTTGACTTAGTTGCTACTCTTTCAGATCGTGGGAGGCTTGTTCCAAGTTCATGCGACTCCAATAAATTGTTCTTGAAACGAAGAGGAGCTTATTCGGGTATGTTTTGACATTTTCAACATATGTTCTAACATTATCATAAGAATGCATCTTAGAGTAAAAAATACTACATCAATTACTTGTATTTATTGTATATATAATGATGGATTTTGATTGACTTGGCAGTGCAGGTACAAATCCTCTTGCATCATGAGCAATACAACTTGTCAACCAGGGTCATGTCCAGGATATTTTTGCTTGTGCACTTGACCAGGTGCGTAATGTCACATTTTGTAAGTTCCTTTACAGTTCATAATTCAATATTAAACTTGTTCATGATTATTATCTAGGTTTTTTGTATGTGTTTTTTCATCTATTTGATTGTAAGCAACTCTGCATGTTTCCTGTTGTTCACTATGATTTCTCCCATTACCACTCCCAGGATGAATCCAAATTTATTATTACATAGGTTACTTTATTGTTACTATGATTTCTCCATTTACGATTTCATAGGTTACATCATGTAAAGTTGTCAATCTCAGGTTGGTGATGAGCTTTAGTTCTCCAGATTTGGGGTTTTTCTGATATTTTCTCCCTCGTGTCATTCCTGCATCGCCTCGTTGTTTGAGCATGCCAATTGTCTACCACTTGTACCAATTGGCACATGTCAATCTCTGAGTGGTGCCACATTTCACCTATTTTCGGCCCACTTGACCACTTGAAAAACTCAAATCCACGCACCATGTGTCTTTATCATGGAGTGCCACATGTCCTAGATATTTAGGCCGATAGGCCTTCTGTTATGAAAGAGATCAATTTTTTTTCGTCAACACTTCTTATCTAGGCACGACACCTGTTACTTGTTTAATCTGATGGTCACAGTCTCTCGGGTTACCTTCTAGGTTTGACATACCACTGGTTTCTGGTATATTTCCATGGAATCGGTCTGAAAATACTAGCAACAATCCACACACCTACAACCATCGACAGACCTGCCGTTTTAGTAGCTGAAATTTCCGCAACTGCCAATACACCTGCTGTTTTAGTTGCTGCATTTCGGCAACTTCCAATACACCTGTCGTTTCATTCTCCTGGACTCTGTGTATGCATATTTTTCATATAATTTTATCACGAAGTTGGCTGCAATGCTTTGACATGCCTTTGAATATTTTTTCGGGTTAGAAGACATTTCAGGCCAGAACTATTGAATAGACTTGATGAGATAGTTGTATTTGATCCTCTTTCTCGTGATGAGCTCAGAAAATTTGCTAGACTACATATGAAAGATGTAGTGATTCGTCTTGCAGAGAGAGGTGTTTCTTTAGGGGTTACAGATGTTGCTCGATCTGGATCTTGTTCTTCAGGAAGCCTATGATCCTGTAAGTAATCACTTTGTTTTGCTTTCTTTCTTATTCAGAGTCTATCTTGCCAGGGGATGTGCCCGTTATGGTTTGTTATGAGACTGTTGTCAATTTCATCACCATCCCTCATAATATGTTTGATTGTGTTTATAAATAATAAACAATTATTACACCAAACAATAAATAATTAACTGTACTATGAGTAATATGATATCTTGAAATAATTCTCATTATAATTTCATAACCTCTGCTCTCACTTGGTGGTGTCTTTATCACTAAGTGTGTCTTCTTTAAAATTATAGTTCTGATAACAATAATTAATCATTGCACATATGGTAGTATCATAATAATTCTTATTATAATTTCTAACTTTCTACTCTCACTAGGTGTCTATGTCACTAGGTGTATTAGGTGTATATTTACCAAAAATATAATTTCAATGATAGATAAGTATTTATCTATGAGTATAACTTTGATGGTAGTGCTGTAATTGGTAATGGGTTTGACGACTATGATATTGACTTTGACTAATATAGTCTCGGGGAACCTGCGAGAATACAAAAGGTTGTAAATTCAGTGGGGGGCACTACCTATATTTGTGGAACTTCTTACCTCTGGGAATGATAATGTTCGAGAATAGGTAGCACGTTTATTTTAGAGGCATAAAATTATTCTTCCCAACTATCTTTATATGTCTGTAATTTTGGAATTTGATTTAGAAAAATAGTACCCAACTTTGAGTTCCACTGGTGTTCGTGTAAGGTTGTTTGGGCTTTGGGAAATATTGCTGGAGACTCTGCAACATTTAGGGATCTTGCCCTCAGTCATGGAGCTTTGAGGCAGGTGCTTGCCTAGTTGAATGATACTGCCAGAATTTCAATGATAAGAAATGCTACATGGGCTCTGTCAAATTTTTTCCATGGTAAACCCCAACCACTATTCAAACAGGTAAGCAGAATACATTTTCTGCCTCTTCTTCTTAGTTCGCAGATATTGTGGATTTTTTTTATAGATCTTAGTGCATGGTAGATTTGGACATAATATGGACCTAGGCGCTTTTTCATTACAACGACTCTGTCATTAGGTTTTAGAAAATTCTCAGAAATTTGGGTTTCA
Source organism: Pinus albicaulis (assembly GCA_034641835.2). NCBI lineage: Eukaryota > Viridiplantae > Streptophyta > Pinopsida > Pinales > Pinaceae > Pinus > Pinus albicaulis. Next base: position 1,536,480,444 of record CM076581.1, read on the forward strand.
CAAGGGGATTACCCTTGCTTGAAATTATCGATTATCAATCACATTCAAAAAAAGTCTTTCGTAGCATTGCTGAGATGTTTGTAGGTGAATTTTCGAGGCAATTTCACAATATCTGAACTAAATTTGTTTGTCCTTTTCGATACTCTGCGCTTGTAACAAAACCAGACAAACAATCTAGTGGTCAATGCAACAACAACAACACCTCTTGTTGCAATGCCTGCAATTCACCCTCTCTGCACGCATGAATGAATATGGCACCCTCTTTTGTGAACAGGTACTGGAGCTGAAGGTACTGGTTTCCATTAGGATCGTGGAATTCAACATCCAAAATAGTATCAAATTCCACTGCAATAGTATTCCCCAGCGAGGGAAACAGTTCATTGAGACCTATTGGACTCATCACCCCCAAATAGCCTCTAGGGCTACCCAGAGTGTGATCATCTGGAGCAATAACAAATGTTGATCCATCCCCAATTGAAACAAGAACATGACCCACATTGGTTATAGAAAACGAGAAACACGTTTTGAAAGAAGAAGAAACTTTTGTATTAGGGTCCAGAAATCTAACTGGTCTATTGTAAAATTCCCTACCTGCACTTCAAATTGGTACTCCCAACTCCATGCTAAGGCTCACTGTGCCATTCTTCAGATGAGCATCTTAACCTGAAGTTTGATTCCAAAAAACCCAAGTCCCCTGTTCTATTCCCAAGACCTCTGTTACAACGAGTAGAGTTCTGAGAAAAATACTTCACAATAGGAAGCAAAAGAAACATCGCAAAATTTCTCACTTTAGACTGATAATTTTCTGTGCGAAAATTCAACTGCGGACAGTAAAAACATAATATCAAACAACCAATCCGCAATGGAATTTGAACATGAGGATTTATAACCAGAGAAAACCCTCTCCAGGTTAAAAGAATTCCAGAATGGCTTTAATATTCTAATTTCCACTAATGAGTGCTTACAACACCATAGCAATTACTGTCACAATGAAATCTGCTGGAAGCAAAGCCCTTGTACAGTTCTACATTTCCACAGTGGAAGCAAGAATCTTGCTATCTCTCATGATCTGGTTCTGTGGTCAGATCCTTTGATATGGCTGCCTTGTTCTGATAAACGTGAATATGTCTTAGCTTTGGCTCTGGTTCTCATTTATGATCGTGGCTATCTAATCTTGCTGTGGCTTTGACTATACAAACTTGTTCAATAGGAAAATGTTGACTCTGCTATATATAGGAGCTTCAATGGGTGCTCTCAAACTGCTCTACTACAGTAGTTGCACTCTCAATGGACTTCTACAGCAATTGGCACCATCAATCTTCTTTGTTACAATGATGGCTCACGTCAACAAACTGTGTTACAACCATTGGCACCATGAATATTCTCTCTGCTTCGTCAAATGGTTGGCACCATCAACTGACTTTGCGCTCCTCGGGGTGATGACAGTGGCAAACACTTTTTTGGGCAACTTTGTTTTGTCTCTGATTCAAGGCAGAACTATGTTGGCCTTGTTTTTTTAGTCCTTGGAACTTAGTTCTCTCATATTTTCCATCCTATCCCCAGTTTTCTATCGAGAAAGACATAACTTCATGATATCAAAATTGACTATTTTTGGCCATTTATCTTTATTAATGGTACAACTTTAATTTGGTGCATTCGTACAGTATCTGAAGAGCACTCTCAAGCTGTTATTCAGTATTTTAGCATAAATACTACATTTAACTGTCATTATCTAATATTTATATCAACCATAAGCATTCTTAAGTTAGTTTCATGTTTGTGAAGCAGAAGGAATGCTTCTGACAACTTCTTATCATAGTGGTACAATTCTGTTCGCAGTTTATCTTTTATAAACCTCCAATTTTCCAAACGTAGTAGAGACTATAATTTGCATCTCAAATTTTGGACAAATTTGTTTAGTATACTACAGAAAATGCATTAAGAATACAGTGTTGTGTCTACTAAGCACAAATAATTGTTGTACTGAGTCATCTAAACATCTTGACATCCTCGTTTTATATTCCTTTTCTGTTTTCACAAAGTTTCCTCTGCTACGGAAAATGTAATTATATTAATTTTTTTCCATCGATATACGAATTGGATCTAATTAGATGTAAACCCTTGCTACAGTGGTTATTCGAATGGGTTAGAATGTGCATTGTTATTTGTTTCTTTTGAAATACATGCATTACCACTACGCGAGATCTTTGCATTAATTTTGAAATGTTGAGATCTTTGCATTGATGTTACCTCTCCTTGGTGGTGTCTCTAAGATTAAGCTGATCCAAAGGCAATGGATGTGCATCAGCGGTCGATTTCTCTTTGCTAGTACTGTAATCCAAATCCTCTAGCATGCAAACAGGTGCCGCAGCAATTATATCTAGGATTGATCGTTTTTTTCTCACCTTCACTTTAGGCTTGGAAAACTTTGTTCCATATTTTTTAGCATTTGACTCACTTGATAGACAGTGATCTATGTGGGCATTTAAGGCTATATTGGATGTAGATGAGAAAGATCTACAAACAGGACAAACCTTTGGTATCATGGCCTCTGGAAGAGATCCCGGATTCCCAAATTCTTCATTCTTCCCAGGATCTTCCTTGCTCTTCTCCAAAGTTTGGATCTGCCTTGTAGGCTCCTGCCTCTTCTACACTGCTTGAATTGGAGCACCTCCATTATGATATCAAATCATCCGCTACTATGAAATGACATAGGTCGCAGATGCTTTGATAGACTTGCCTTTTGGGCACTTCACCACGAACCAAGTTTTAAAATGTCACAACCCACTTGATATTTATCCCTAGAAAAAGTGTCACATGTGAAGATCAGGCTTTTGATGAAGCGAATAACTTGGTAAAGATAATTTTTGATTACTTATGTATTCGGCCCAACAATATAGATTTTGATGCACTATCATTTTTAACCATGTGCTGAAAAACATACAAAAAACTATGTTTTTAGTGAAATTTGAGTTCACAAGAATCGATGCTAGTCAAAATCTAGAGTTTGCTCCCAGCTTACTGGTAAAAGGCGGTACTCATATTTCATGCAAGTAATGGAATGCATTTTTTGTTGTTTTATCTCTTCTTATTTTAACTTCCAAGTCTAGCACCAATGATTATCTTATGCTTCAGAAAAATGGTATTATGCTTTAGAGAAGTGTATCTACTTCTTATTATACTTCTTAACTTCCAAGTCTAGCATCAATGATTATTTTATGCTTCACACATAATCTAGTTTTCATTATACTCCTTGAAACATTTTTTTATTAGTTGAATGAGACAAACTTAAAAGGAGTAAGCTAATATATTAGCAAAAGGATTTCTGTCACAAATCTAAGATTCTTATAGGAATTCAATGCAAATTTTAGGCATCACTTGAGTAATCTTCAGTGTCTACAAATTTTGACATCTAGAGAGAAGTTTGTTACAAAATTAGGCAGCTCCTACTTGAAAACATGTTGATGTTGATGCGTAGCAATCTCCTTCATTTATAGCCATGTGTTGGAATATTTGAAAATTCCAGAATAACAATGGAGAGAGTAATACTCTCCTCTTCTAACACAGAGAAAATATTGAAATTTCTTCACTGGAAATAGAGTTCAACACTTTGAAAATTTCTATTCCTTAAAAAAAAAAACTATTACAAATTCTTCTTCACTAAGAGGGATTACAAAATGTGACTGCTGCAAAACGCAGTGCACTCAAAATTCTTCTCTGTCTCTAAAACTACGCACTGTTGTGCTCTTCAAAACACTTACACTACTATTGTGTGTAATAATAAACTTTACAACTACATTCCGAAACAGGCTCACAACCCTTTTCTTTTATATGCAACGCATATATTAAAAACATAACAAAACTATGCAAATAACAAATCTATTAAAATGCTCTTGGGGTCCACAATTTATAAATGTTTTAATATATATATGAAATATATATATAAAACATATATACGTCACATTTAAAACAAAATATTACCAAAACCAGTGTGGGACCTTAACAAACAATAAAACTATTCCACCACGCGTTATATAAAATAAAACATATAACAAAACCTTTGTCAAAACTTCAAACGAACCCTTTAGCCGTGGAGCTCGCCGGACTTCAAACAACGATAAACCATAATTCAAACCAAATTCGCGTTCCAAAATAGCCTGCTGATGCCGGCCAATTTTGTGACACGAAAACCAAATGAATTCCGCCCTAATATTTTTCGGGTCCGAATTTGGGTTGGCGTACGGAGAGAGAGTTGTGACGCGAATTTCTTATCAAATTCGCCCTAATATTTTTCAGGTCCGGATTTCCACTGCGCGAGCGGCCCAAACAAAGATCCGCTCCAATCAATTTCTGCCACGTGTCCTCCTCTGGCTTGTCATATCAATCACATTAAGTTTTAACGTCGTTGTTCAATAAATCACATTAATTTTTAACGTCGCTCAAGATCGGACCTCCACTCTTGTTAGCGATTCCTCATGCTCCAATATGATCCGGCCTTCGGCTCTCATCAATGAGGTTTATGACGGGCGTTCTTCGATGCCATTACAGTCGGGTCGATAAAATGGCGTTTCACTATGGTTTCTCAGACGAGCCGCAACCTTTGAATTGCAGATGCTCTCCAGTTGCTTGGTTACACTGCTTGTTCACTGTGATGGGAAGGAGAAGCCAGCTGAACTACTACTTAGACCTTGCTACAAATCTGCATTTCTCTCAGTCTGTTCTGTGTCTGTCTTCCTCGGTTTCTTGGAATCCTACTTCTCTGTCTCGTCTTGTGCCCACTGCTGAGACTGCACCCATGCCTCATGTGCGTCAAAGGATGCGTTGCCGCAAGGGTAGCACCAGAGGCCAACCCCTGCGCGCTCCCTCCAACCCCTCAACCGAGTCGTCTTCCCAATCAAGTGATCATTACGCAGGCCACTATCCAAACACTAGAAGTGGGCGGGGTCGGGTTCTAGGATCTGGCCACTATATGGGCTCCCTGCTCCTCATTTCCCCACCGCTTCACCTTCTCCCACGACGCACACTGCGCTATTTTCCTTTAATTTCTCTCTGAACTGCCTACGAATCACAGCTTCAATCACCGTGGTTTTCCGTGAAGAGGCCCAAGTGGAGGAACAATGCACTCGTTTGGTGGGTCTAAGCTCAGAAAAGGCCCAGCTTTCGGGCCTTCAGGAGGGGAGCGGTGGCGTGAATGTGCATGAACCGGATGCTCAGGTTCGTAGGGCTCGTGATGTGGAGATAGCGCCTCGAGATCTTGGACCTTCTATGTTTGAAGCTGCTCCCGCCGAAGGATGGTGTCGAATTGTCGAAGAACCATAAGATGAGTAGCTGGTTCTCTTTGATTTGGTTTTCTTGCTTCGCGACCCACTTAATTGGGCATGTTTTTTTTTATATTACTGTGCTGGACCTTTGTTTTATTTTTGAATTCTGTAAATAATGGTTCCCCTGCGTGGGAAATATGTTCAAGATTGGTTTCCCCGTATGAGGGCAGTCTTCTTTTTTGATTTTTTGACAAATTTGCCATAAGTCTAGGCAATGTTTTTGACTTCGGTCATGCTGTAATTTTATTCCCACTGTTAATAGATTAACCTTACTTAGAAAAAAAAAAAAGTTACCCTGTTTCTATTTTAAACCTGTTTTTTGAAATACAGAGCCATGTTTATATGATTGTTTATAGTCGAAGCGCTGCGGGGTGGTTTATTATATTAATATTTCACGATCGAATTATGTTCATAACAATTGGAATGCCCACAATTCATAACAAATATTGGAGATTTACTGCCCTGTTTTAAAGTTTCATTTTTATGTTTACCGAAGGATGGTGCCGAATTGTCAAAGAACCACCAGATGAGTAGCTGCTTCTCTTTGGTTTGGTTTTCTTGCTTCACGGCCCACTTAATTGGGCATGTTTTTGCCTATGTTACTGTGCTGGACCTCTGTTTATTTTTGAATTCTGTAAACACTATAATCGTCAAAGATATCAAACGATGGTTCCCCTGCATGGGCAATGCAACGACCCGAAAAACGTTCAAGACTGGTTTCCCTGTATGAGGGCAGTCTTCTTTTTTTATTTTTTGATGACAAATTTTCCATAAGTCTAGGAAATGTTTTTTACTTCTGTCATGTTGTAATTTTATTCCCAATGTTAATAGATTAACTTTACTTAGAAAAAAAAATGTTGCCTTGTTTCTATTTTAAACCTATTTTTTGAAATACAGAGCCATGTTTATATGATTGTTTATAGTCTAAGTGTTGCGGGGTGGTTTATTATATTGATATTTCACAGTCGAATTATGTTCATAACAATTGGGAAAAAAAAATGTTGCCTTGTTTCTATTTTAAACCTGTTTTTTGAAATACAGAGCCATGTTTATATGATTGTTTATAGTCGAAGCACTGCGGGGTGGTTTATTATATTAATATTTCACGGTCGAATTATGTTCATAACAATTGGAAAAAAAAATGTTACCCTGTTTCTATTTTAAACCTGTTTTTTGAAATACAGAGCCATGTTTATATGATTGTTTATAGTCGAAGCGCTGCGGGGTGGTTTATTATATTAAAATTTCACGGTCGAATTATGTTCATAAAAATTGGAACGCCCACAATTCATAACAAATATTGGAGATTTACTGTCCTGTTTTAAAGTTTCATTTTTATGTTTGCCGAAGGATGGTGCCGAATTATCGAAGAACCACCAGATGAGTAGCTGCTTCTCTTTGGTTTGGTTTTCTTGCTTCACGGCCCACTTAATTGGGCATGTTTTTGCTTATGTTATTGTGCTGGACCTTTGTTTATTTTTGAATTATGTAAACATTGTAATCGTTAAAGATATCAAACGATAGTTCCCCTGCGTGGGCAATGCAACGACCTGAAAAAAGTTCAAGACTGGTTTCCCTGTATGAGGGCAGTCTTTTTTTTTGATTTTTTGATGAAAATTTTTCCATAAGTCTAGGAAATGTTTTTTACTTCGATCATGCTGTAATTTTATTCCCACTGTTAATAGATTAACTTTACTTAGAGAAAAAAATGTTGCCTTGTTTCTATTTTAAACCTGTTTTTTGAAATACAAAGCCATGTTTATATGATTGTTTATAGTCGAAGCGTTGCGGGGTGGTTTATTATATTAATATTTCACAGTCGAATTATGTTCATAACAATTGGAAAAAAAAAATGTTGCCCTGTTTCTATTTTAAACCTGTTTTTTGAAATACAGAGCCATGTTTATATGATTGTTTATAGTCGAAGCACTGCGGGGTGGTTTATTATATTAATATTTCACGGTCGAATTATGTTCATAACAATTGGACAAAAAAAATGTTGCCCTGTTTCTATTTTAAACCTATTTTTTGAAATACAGAGCCATGTTTATATGATTGTTTATAGTCGAAGCGCTGCGGGGTGGTTTATTATATTAATATTTCACAGTCGAATTATGTTCATAACAATTGGAACGCCCACAATTCATAACAAATATTGGAGATTTACTGTCTTGTTTTAAAGTTTCATTTTTTTTTTAAATTGAACCCGTCGTCGGTATATCGACGCTTTGTAAGCGTCGGTCTTCCGACGTCTTGAACGATTTCCATTTGCGTTGGTCTTGTGACGTCCATCGGTATTACGATGCTTTTGGAATGCATCGGTATTGCGACGCTTTTGCAATGCGTCAGTCTTGCGACACTTTTGTACGGCGTCAGAATTGCGACAGCTTAAAAACGTCGGAAGAGCGACAATATAAAAACGTCGGAAGAGCGACGTTAAAAACGTCGGACCACATTTAGTCAGAATTGCGATAGTTTACAAACGTTGAAAGAGCGACGATATTAAAATGTTGGAAGAGCGACGGTTTGGGAAACGTCGGAAGAGCGACGCTTGTTTGGAAGCGACGGAAAAAGTGTCGGTAGTGCGACACTTTTTCAAGGCGTCAGAATTGCGACGTAATGGAAAACCACATTTTGCCCATCCTCGAACTGTCGCTCTTGCGATGACTATGTGTCGGAATAGCGACGAAGTGGCCGTCGGAAATTGGTCCAAATTTTCTAGTGTTCCATCTTTTGTTGTCTAAGTGAAGAATTCTCTTGATGACATTATGATCTCGTTTGAGGGTGGCTAGTTGGAAAATTTTCAACTAGATAACGAATAATCATTTTCAAGAAGCTTTTAAATTTAGTAGAGACGTGTCTCTATTCTTAAATATGCTATACAAATTTTTTCATTTAATGTCCATGTATATGATGCTCATGGATGTGTAACTAATTTGTTTTGTATTGAATGTTAAAATGGGATGTCTCCTATACATGGTTATGTGTTTGAATTTATAATGAAGGATAAACCTGCATTTGATTTTAGGAATTTTACTCCATTTATATTGAGGGACAAATGGGATATTTTGGCTACATAAGCTAGTTAAGTTAATTCCTTTGTTATGTATCCTAATTGTGTTGAGAGGCACTCTACAACCTAGTATAGGGGGAGATGTGTAGGCGTAAATGTTTATAAACAAAAATATTTAACATTTCTATGTCGAGTCAATTAAAAAATAATAAAAAATTAAAATTAGTATAAAATGCAGTACGAGGGAGATGTTGGAGTGTCTGTAAATGAGTGTAAACATTTAAATGTTGGTTCAATTAACGATAACAATTTAAAATTAATAAAAATAATAAAATTGAATATCTTATATTGTAATTTTTATTTGCATGACAACTTAGTCCCTCCAATTCAAATTAGAAATTATACTATGGGAAAAATTGCATAAACAATAATAACTTACATTGGTTAATGCTAAATTAATAGTGGTCCATATGCAAATCATCCTATCATCCAACTCAAGTTAGAAATTATGTTATGGGAACAATTGCATAAATAATTATAACTTACATTGGTTAATGGTAAATTAAAGTGGTCCATAGGAAAATAATCCTATAGCCTTTCCTTGGAAAGAACTAATAAATTGAGATATGAAGTGGATAAGTAAATTGCTTTTTGAGGAAACAAAACAAAACTTGAGTAAATTGTGATGGGTAATAACTACTAGTAACTTTACACATTTATAGATTTACTCCCACATAAGTGTCGAGGAAAACATCAATAATGGTGGAAAGTAACTCCTGGTAAATATATTTATTTACATGTTATTCCTATCCATTTTCTATGCAAAGACTTGCTTAAATTATGGTGGGAAGTAATTGATGGTGAACATGTTATTTACTTGAGTATGAGCTATTTTCAAAATTTTATTTTTGGATGATTTTCCTGCAAAGATTAAGAATTTAAAATCACTACAAAAATATCTAAAAATCATGCGTGAATATTTCAACCATATCCCTAAATTATGGCATAAACTATGTAAGGAAAGTATTTACATGGCATTAGAATTATATTGTGCAAAGGTCAATTTTTAGAGTCTTGCCTCGACAAAGACTAATAATGATTTCATAACCATATTTAAATTTAATTAATATGAATATAAAAAACTTAATACTTACAATATAAAAATACTCTTAAACATGGATATTCACCCCTACTTTACCATGGATATTATTATTTGTAAATAAATTTTGTTACAATACTATGGGCCAATACCATGCCTAATACAAAAATTTTTTAAATTTAAAATGTAATGTAGAATGTAAAATGTTATGTAAAAGGTAACACACAAAGCTACTAATTAGGGGAATTTTGAGGAATAAAATGGGTCTCCTAAGGAAATTGTAAAAAAATAGTGGAAATAATAAAATAATATTAGATTACATCATCAAATTTTAGTGGGAAAAAGAAAAACGGTTTTTCAACTCGTATTTTAAACTTATCTCCCTATGGGTTTACTCAAATTTCGAGTGGAAACACTCGTTGGATGCAGAATTTGATTACTCATCCAAGAAGTACTCATGTTCCACACTTTCGATGGACCCTGCTATATGAAAAACGAGAAATAATTGAAAAACGTGATTGCAATCATGTTTTTTCATGTATTTCTCATTTTTCGTATTGAAATTTGCAACAAGAAACAATGAAATTGACATCCAGAAACAACATGACAACACACACACTAGTGTGGGATCACAGGTCATGTAATGATGGGTCCTAGCGATACATTAGTGTGCAAGCCAATTTATTAAATAAATTGGAAATGTGTTTAATTTAATTTTCCCTTAATTAAATTGGACAATAAATTGTAAACTTATCTCATAAACACTTGTAATAGTTAACTGAGTGTGATAGACTCAGTTAGCTCATGAAATTCGAGTTGAGGGTGGTTGGTGAAGCATGTAGAGTGATTATATTTCTTTTAGAGTCCAAGTTGCAGTTAGTGTGTTAGTTTAATGCATGAGAAATCAGTTAACTCAGTTAAGTGAGTTAAAATCAGTTTAACTAGTTGTAACTGATTGTTGCACTAATGAGAGGTCAAGTGAATTAAATCAGATTTAATTCACATGCAGTGATATTTCAAATGATGAATGATTTACTATTAATAATTGCATGCATGTCATTTCTGATGAAGACCCAGTTGAGACAAAGGTTAAAGGGAAGTTATCTATCAGTTGTATTATTAGAAAATTTCCTAAAGAATAGGGATTGCATTCCACATGAATTGCGTGAGCAAGGCAGGATGAGCATAGACTGATAATTGGCTAAGTACTAGCCCAATTTTGTCTAGATCAGTGTGAGACAGTCAGGATAGTGCAACAAACTCTTGTTAGAAGAGTGCATTATATTGTTTCATGATTCCTTGGTTCATTATAAAATAGAGATAGAGGGGTTTTGAGCAACAAGCTTTCCTCAGGAAAAATATTTGTGTTATGGATTGATTTTCTTCTTTCTCTTACTTGTTGTGATTGTGCGATCATGTTTATTTTCCGCAATTAATTTGTAGAAGGATTCAGTATCTTGCTTTAGCATATCACATGATCGGATTGAATCCATTTGTATACATATTGTTTGTATAATTTCTACATGGTATGAAAGCGCCCAAAATTACAATAGTGGAGAAGAAATTGAGTTTGTGTTGAACACTATTCAAACTTGCAGATACTTTCGTTGGTGCGAAATGCAGATCAAGATGGCTTTCAGTGGATTAAGATTGGAATATCCGCTCGAGTGAAGATCTAATTATATCACATGGAAATACATAATAGAGGTAGTTCTGGAGGAAAACGGGTTGAAATAATTCATTGATAATGAATTCCCAAGCCTGCAACATTAAACACCACTCTTCTTGATGCTTGGAAAAAGAAAGTAGCAAGGGCGAGGAGGATCTTATCAAAGGGAGTTCGAGATCACATTATCTCAAGTCTCCATGGAAAGGTGATTCCATATGCAATGTGGAAGGCCTTGAAATATCTTTTTCAGAACAACAATGACTAAAGGAAGTTGGCGCTGAAGGACAAGCTCAGGAAAATCAAGAAGGAGGAGGGCGAGACAAAACCAACATACTTGGAAAAGTTCACTCAATGTCAAGATGAGCTTGGAAGTGTTGGTGTGACCGTAGGAGATGATGACTTGGTGATCCTAGCACTTCTAGGCCTTCCCAAGAGCCGGCATATTAATCAGGACTCTGTTAATGGGGGGGAGAAGTTACCACATTGGGAGCGACTTTGGTCGGATTTGGTACAAGAAGAATTCAGGCAGAATACCAGGGATGGATCCTCATCCAATACTAATGACCAGGAAGATTGTGCCTTGGCCAGTAAGGAAAATAAGGCCAAGGGAAATAAATACCAAGGCGAACCGGGTAAGAAAGACTTGTCCAAGATCAGATGCTTTTAATGTCATGAGCATGGGCACTATGCTACAAATTGTCCATAGAAGAAAAGCAAGCAGGAGCCTGTAGTTGCAGCACGTGAAGCATTAGCTTCACAATTTGAGATTGATTTTAATCTCATTACATACATGACTAGCAGTGTAATGGGATGCATGGGGTATTTAGACAGTGGTGCCTCATTCCATATGATGGGGAATATAGATCTCTTCAGTGGCTTGGAGGAGAAGGACCTCCAGCAGAGCATAGATTTTGGAGATGACGAGAGGTATAACGCTACCGACATAGGTACAATTACCTTTCAGAGGGAGAATGGCTCCCATCTTAGACTAGTAGATGTTTTGCATGTTCCAGGCCTAAGGAAGAATCTTGTCTCTATAGCAGTATTGCAAGAACGTGGTTATGAAGTAATGTTTAGAAAAGGAAAAGTTTTCCTTAAAAATATAGTCACAAGACAAGTGAAGCATATCGATGTAAGAGTCAAGAGCCTGTATGCTCTCGAGGTTGAGGATGCATGCAAGGATTTGAGGAGAAAAGACGTGGTTAATGACTTGGTGGTTGAGAGGGAGCAATTATCTCTCAACATGTAGTATCAGAAGGCTGTGGAGCAGCCACAATTGGAGAAGCAGAGAGGAGACCGAGTGGAATAGTTCACTCAAGAAGAGACCTCCAGGACGGGGAAATTTCGAGCCATATGAGCAGAGGGAGTACATGCAGCTACACCTCCAAGTGTGAGGTGGGGCGATGTGCAAAATTAATGCCAAGAAGAAATTTTGGCATGATTAATTGAGATGGTGTGTCTCATGGATCAAACCTGGATACGAGGAGCCCAAAGTACAACAATAGCAAGAAGGATCGGTTAGATTGATGTAGTCAGATGTCAGGAAGACAGAAATCAGAGTGACAAGTGTCGGATATTGGAGCAAAAATCATAGTTGGAACCAGTACATAGTTCATGTATTCAAATGTCAACAACACAGAGAGTCCAGTAGACATGTGCAGTAGGTACCAGCAGTTAGAAGACTCTAATGATAGATGCATTATATTGATTTAGTTGTTTGGAGGCTATTTAGTTTCAGAAGTGTTGCATGTAAGAGTTGCATGTGCGAACAACACTAGAGAAGTGTTGCATGCAAGAAAATACCAAAGGTACAGGATCAAGACAAATTGAGTCCTTTCTTGTTGAGAGGGAACGTTGAAATTTGCAACAAGAAACGGTGAAATTGGCATCCAAAAAAAACATGACGACATACACACTAGTGCGGTATCACAAGTCATGTAGTGATGGGTCCTAGCGATACATTAGTGTGCAAGCCAATTTATTAAATAATTTGGAAATGTGTCTAATTTAATTTTCCCTTAATTAAATTGGACAATAAATTGTAATCTTATCTCATAAACACTTGTAATATTTAACTGAGTGTGATAGACCCAGTTAGCTCATGAAATTTGAGTTAAGGGTGGTTGGTGAGGCATGTAGAGTGATTCTATTTGTTTTAGAGTCCAAGTTGCAGTTAGTGTATTAGTTTAATGCATGATAAATCAGTTAACTCAGTTAAGTGAGTTAAAATCAGCTTAACTAGTTGTAACTGATTGTTGCACTAGTGAGAGGTCAAGTGAATTAAATCATATTTAATTCACATGTAGTGATATGTCAAGTGACTGATGCCTTACTATTAATAGTTGCATGCATGTCAGTTCTAATGAAGACCCAGTTGAGACAAAGGTTAAAGGGAAGTTATCTATCAGTTGTATTATGAGCAAATTTCCCGGACACAATTATATACACCATAGGATGCCCATGATGTATTGCGTAGTCAATAAAGGATGAAATTCCTAAATAATAGGGATTTCATTCCACATGAATTGTGTGAGCAAGGCAGGCTGAGAAGAGGCTGAGAATTGGCTAAGTACTAGCCCAATTTTGTCTTGATCAGTGTGAGATAGTCAGGAGAGTGCAATAGACTCTTGTGAGAAGAGTGCATTGTATTATTTCATGATTCCTTGGTTCATTATACAATATAAATAGAGGGGTTTTGAGCAGCAAGCTTTCCCTAAGGAAAATATTTGCGTTGTGGATTTATTTGCTTCTTTCTCTTACTTGGTGTGATTGTGCAATCGTGTTTATTTTCCACAATTAATTTGTAGAAGGACTCAGTATCTTGCTTTAGCATATCACATGATCATATTGAATCCATTGGTATACATATTTTTTGTATAATTTCTACATTTCGTGTAGCAGGGTCCATTGAAAGTATGAAACATGGGTACTCCTTGGATGAGGAATTAAATTTTGCATCCATGAGTACTCCCACTTTAAATTTGAGTAAAACCTTAAGGAGATAAGTTGAAAATATGAGTTGAAAAAGTATTTTTATTATTTTATTATTTTTTAATCTTTTTACTTTTTTACTCCAAAAACAGTGAATCATCTCCCATGGTTGACATCATCATCTTGAATCATGTTGGTTCTTCTAAAGTTTATTTTGGTTGTACACTTTTTTAGGATACCCATTTTAGACCTCAAAATTCTTCTAATTGACCAATTTGATCAAAAGAAATTGGTCTATCTATAATGTAAAGTTAACATACTATTGTTTCTTTAATAGGTTATTTATTTATATATTATTATTTTTATAACCAACCTAGATCCATCTTAACTATGTATCTACCAAGAACTGATAGAGATCAAATCTCTTGAGGTGCAAACCTCTTTTAGAGTGAAAATAGATTTGATCCCTCTCATAACTTGGTACATCCAGAGCTAAGATGGATCTAGTTTGGTATTATATAAATTTCACATCCCTATATATAAATTATTCTCATTTTTCATTTTATTAAAACCTTGAGTTATGGTTTTTGGGCATGTGGTATTGATAAGCCATGGTATTGTAACAAATACTATTTACAAGTTAATAATATCCATGGTAAAGTGAGGGTGAATATCCATGGTTAATAATTTTGTTATATTGTAAGTATTAAGTTTTCATGTGCTTATTAATTAACTTTAAATATGGTTACAACATCAGTATTAGTCCATTCCAAGGGCCAAGGCAGGATTTCCAGCAATCGAATTGCTTGTTGACCATTATTAGTTTAGCATTGACCAATGCAACTTATAATGTTTATGTTTAAAAAAAAAACATTTATTTTTAAATATTATTAAAAAATATATTTTTCAAACATTTGATTAGACCATAACTTGAATGTCTTTATTGTGAAACCAGCTCCAAAAAGAGAATAAAAGAGATATCAACGCCTTAGAAATAAGCCACTTCGAGGGGGAAACCTCCAATACATTACATGAATGAACAATTATTGGATGATACAAATGACCATATAGGAGTCCATGGGGCCACAATATAATCCTAGTGGGGCCACAATGTAATCCTAGCCGACCTAACAATAATAATGTAAGGGCACAATAATAACAATATGGGGGTTACAGGGGTACAAAAATAACAATAAGGGGGGCTACACTAACATAATAAGGGACTCCACTATTAATAGAGGGACTTAACATGCCCCTCTCCTTCAAACAAGTGTTGTCCTCAACGCTTGATTATTTCTTGATGCTTCTATATAAAATTCTCATCCTCCCATGTGGAATCTTCTGTAGGAAAGTTCTTCCACTTACTAAGACACTCTAAAATTGATCGTACTTGTCGAGTTCTTATTTCTGTGACTGCTTCATAAATTCTTTCGATGTGATGTTGATCTTCCCATTGTTTAATTAGATTATGCACCAAAGTTAGGTTATCCTTTGAGAGTTGGAGAAATTGTTGTTGATGCTTGATGTGATCTTCCACTAATTTATCATCCACATTATCTATTATTTGATCCTTCAAACCATCCAACTTAGCCTTCATTTATGCTTTTAAACCATCTATGTCATCTTTGGTTTCTCTTCGTAAGATCGAAATTTGTTGCACTTGGTACCATAATTTTGATATCTCATACTGCAATTCTTCTTGTTCATGCGTCATAGTATATATTTTTGAGGGCTTAATGGGTATGGAATTATTTTTAGGAGCCATTTTAGAATCCAATATTGATATCTATTCTACAATATTCCCTTAGAATCAATTCAACTTGATTCTTCAAACAAGACTTATGCAATTCGGAAAAAAAAAATACACACCTTTTACTTTCTTTTGAGGAACTTGATATTGAAATTAAATTATCTCTATAATTGCAGATCCTCAATATTTGAAATTCAACCCTTTAGTATCCCTCTGAAGCTTCTTTCAAATTCCACAGGTCTGATCTGATTTGGATTCTTCAAGGAAAATTTATGTCCAATCTCCCACAATGACCCAATTTTGGACTGGTTCAGTAGAGCGAACTTGTACGACTTGCCACGTGTCACTGTTTCCTCCTTTGGCTCTGAAATTGATAGAACGAAAACTAAATTCTGTGCACTTGCAGCCACTTTTTACAGCATTCCAATCCGATGCTCAGCGAGAAAGCTATGAGGATTTTCCCACGATCACCTCTTTGAGATGAAATTCAGAAGCCTCAAAAATCCCTAACTTCCACAGATCATATCTCTGAAACTATTGCAAACCAATATCTGAAATTTTTTGACCATGTTCCTTAGGATTGTGGCTTCACACTCTAAAAATTTCAGCTTCTGAACCTTTGTAGAAAAAAAAGTTATAGCGAAAATTCCACGATGACCTGTTTGGAGCAGCGAAACCCTAGAATCTCAAAGCTCTGATACCAAATGTTGTGAAACCAGCTCCAAAAAGAGAATAAAAGAGATATCAATGCCTGTGAAAGATGTGAAATAAACCTACTTGAGGGAAACCTCTAATACATTATGAATGAACAATAGTAAGATGATACAAATGACCAAAACCTCCTTCTATATATAGGAGTCCATGGGGCCATAATATAATCCTAGTGGGGCCACAATGTAATCCTAGCCGACCTAAAAATAATAATGTAAGGGCACAATAATAACAATATGGGGGTTACAGAGGTACGACAATAACAATAAGGGGGGATATACTAACATAATAAGGGACTACACTATTAATAGAGGGACTCAACGATGTTATTGCATTGTTTGGATTTTTTAACCCAAAAATAAAATCCTTGAAAATAGGTCATTTACTCTATTTACCATCAGTTACTTCCCACCATAATTTAAGCCAATATTTACATAAAAAATAGATAGAAATAACGTGCAAATAAATACAAATTCAACATATTGAGGCAACATAAAAATGTTGACATATTATCTTTCTTATATTACATATAACACCTACACATCTCCCCTATACTTGGTTGTAGAGCGCCTTTCAACGCAATAATAAATAATATTGATTATTATTATTATAATATATTATAATAATAAAAATCTGTATTATAAGTATTATTATATTATGCCTTGCATATATTATTGATTACACATAGTGACAATTCTCAATCATATGGATGGAGGGGGGAGAGAGAGGGGGGAGGGGGAATTTGAGAAGGAGAGAGGGAGGGAGATAATGACAGATTTGGAGGGTAGAGATAAAAAGAGAGTGGTGAGGGGGAAAAGAGAGGGAGGTGGGAGAGAGAGGAAGAGAGAGTAAGAAAGTAAGAGATAAGGGGAGAGATAAAGAGAGGGAGAGGGAGAGAGAGAGAGAGAGAGTGACAAGTGAGGGAGGGAGAGAGTATGCGTGTTTTTGGGGGTGAGATAGAGAGACATACAAGGAGAGATGGAGGGAGATATAGATATATATAGTGTTGGGGTGGGCTAGGGGAGGGGGGGGGGGGAGAGAGGGGGGGAGATAGAAACAAAGGTGGATGGGAGAGAGAGAGTGAAGAAGAAAGAGATACGTAGAGACAAATAATAATACTATATATTATTATATAATATTGAACATTATTAACCATAGAGTAAGAGTAAGTAAGGCTTTTACAAAAGGTGGGAGAGAGAGGGAGATAGAGGAAGAAAGAGAGAGAGAAGGATATAGTGAGGGAGAGAGAATGAGATAGGGAGGGAGAGAGAGATGGAATTGGAGGGGGATAGTGAGGGAGGGAGAGAGAGAGATGGAGTTGGAAGGGAGAATGAGGGAGGGAAGAATAAAGCCATAGAGAGATGAGAGAGAGAGGGAGTGACAAGAAGAGAGAGTGTGTGTGTTTGGGAGGGTGACATAGAGAGACAAAGAAGAAGAGATGGATGGGGAGAGAGAGAAGGAGATAAGGAGGGAGATAGACACGGAGGTGGAAGGGAGAGAGAGAAGGAAAAATAAATAGATACACATATACAAATACATATAATATATATTATGATATAATATTTAAAATTATTAACCATAGAGAAAGATGAAGTAAGATTTTTACAAAAGGTAAACGAAGTTGGATTTAGAAAGCCATGAATATTTTGTTTTCTCACTAAAATAGATGTGTTGATTTCAAATCATGTTTGATTGATTACACTGGATGCGTTGATTTTAGTGTAGTTGTTGATTTATAACCCTATTTGATTGTTTGCACTAGATTCAATTATTTCACGGTAGACGTTTATTTCTAATCCTCTTTGATTTCTTGCACTAGATGCATTGATTTTAGTGTAGATGTTGATTTCTAATCCTATTTGATAGCTTGCAATAGATGTATTGATTTCAATGTAGATGTTGATTTTTTATTTGATGTAACCATATGTATGATGTACATTAATTTCAAAGTAATTAGATTAAATAGTGTACATTGATTTCAATGTAAGCACAAAAAATATTGATGACATGCATTGATTTCTTGGTTACAGTAATTCAACCATAAAAAAAATACTTGAATTTTCATCTTAAATAAAATGTTCACTTACCTGAAATGTTTGCTTCTTGAAACTTTAAACTATTTTAATTGATTACATTCTTATTATTCCCATTCTCCATAATTCAACATTGTTATCCACTTTTCATTCAAATGAGGTAATAGAAAATAACTACTAGTGGCACTTTCTTGAGGTTTAACTCTCCATAAGTCACAATGATTGACATTAGAGAAATATACTATTAAAAATGGAGAGCAAGAGAGACAAGGTATGGAGTTTATTACAATAGATCAATTTAAATATTTAAATGATCTACAATATCAACCGTCATTTTCATATGATTGATATGAAAACATGGAAATACTAATAGGTGCGACAATAAGAAAAATAGAAGAAAATAATTTGAGATTCATCACAATGAAGACTATTTGTAATTGACTACATTATTATTATTCACATTTTATATCATTCAACACTATTACAATGTCACTTTGAAGTCAAAATTTGCATTTCATCATTTTTTCATCATTCAAGTTATTAACAGTCTCTATCATCTCAAAAAATTGAGGTGAATGAGTAAATTTAAAATTAAAATGTCCAGATTAATCTTAGACATATTTAACACATTTAAAATAATCATAATAATTATATGTTCAAAAAAAATTCCACGAAGACTAAAACCAACCTAGACCCATCTCAATCTAGATCTATCAAGCATCGAGAGGGATCAAATCTATCGAGGTACAAACCTTTCCTCAAATTTTGCACTCAAAAAAGAGGTTTGCACCTCAAGAGATTTGATTCCTCTTGGTGCTTGATAGATCTAAGGTTAATATAAATCTAAAATGATTTAAAACCAAATAAAATCATAATTTTCACTAAATTTGAAATTTTACAAACCCTAACATGGAAAATTATATATTCCACACAAAAAACTCTAGTTAATAGATATACCTAATTCTAAGTTAAGAGCAAGATTGACCCTCTTTCTTAAATTAGTGCAATTCTTGATTTATCCTAAATCAATGGGGATCTCGTTTTCTTTCCTATATGATTGGAATTCCATTTTTAAGTGAAAATTGAAATATGTAATACCTTGAAATTTCATATGTTGGCTACGATACATTACATAAAAATATTTATGTATGTAAACTACTTCTCAAGTGATATATATATATATATCCATCCTAAGGAGGTGGTCTATTTTCCTGACACTTTGGCAAGTATACGAGGTATAAATCAACAAGGAAGAACTAAATAAATATTTTATGATTAAGGCTCTTTTGCTGATGCTTGGCAAGTATACAGAGCACAAGCTTTCAAGGAAAATGGAGGGGTTTCAAATGAAAAAGTCCCGACAAAGATTATTTCGATGAATTTTCTCTGATTTATTATTTCATGTAATATTGTAAAAATATAATATAATATAACTATGATAATTATATTTAAATGTTTTGCAGGAAATATATGAAAGCACACATTGGGGGTGAATGGAACCATTTTTGAGATGAGGAGCTTAATAAGGAAATTTTATCTACATGAAACTTAGTATAAAAGAGAATCACTCACTCAAAGGGTTTTTGAATTTAATAAAATAATAAAAAAATTTATTATCTTTCAATATGATAAACTAATAATAAATTTTATTTAAATATAATAAACATAATTATAAATAGATTTAAATATTTGGAAGAATGACTATATAGGTTTATCTACCTGATACTTAATATCAAAAAGAATCACTCAAAGTGTTTTTGAATTAATAAATTTTCACAAAATAATAAATTATATATTATCTTTTTGATATAATAAACTAATAATAAATTTTATTTAAATATAATAAACATAATTATAAATAGATTTAAATATTTGTAATATTTAAATGACTCCTCTACATGATACTTGGCAAGTATATGGTGCGCACACTATTGGAAAAAAATAAATGTTCATCAAAGGAAGCCCTTTCGGATGGCATGTGGTATTTGGGGGGAGTTGAAGGGATTTGATAGGAAATGTATGATAAAATGGTTCTGATTGGATTTTTCTTCATAATGTCTTTGCATATAATATAAAAATAAAAATTATATTTATATTAGATTTAAATGTTTTAGAAATGGTTTGATGGGTTTCATTACTATGAATAACAAAATAATAAATAATTTGGAGAAAAAACTTCATAAGGTTTGTTTTGGTGAGATAATGATTACAAGAAACAAAATAAGTATAATAATAACAATAAATTAAATAATGTAATAAATATTACGATTTATGATATATTAATTTGGTTAATTAAATAACTAAAAATATGAGTAAATTAAATATAAAGGTGTAAAATATGTAAGAGAAATATATGAGTAATTCATTAATGACTAATTTGAATGACCATATATTTGTTCTTGTAACTTCAAATCAATTAAGGTTATAGGTGTTAAAAATCTTTTGATGAATACCACACAACTACCATACTAAATGATGGCATTAATAGTGAATCTAATGAATTTTTTGATACCTCGTCTTCTTAAATGAACTTAGGGGTTGGGTAGGTGATAAAGTAGTATTAGAGAAACTTTTATAGAATTTAGGATATATGGGCTAAAAAGAGTGGAATTGCTAGGGATGGTAACTGACATGTTGACATAACGTGTGTTTGAAATTTGTCACTGTTGAAAAGATAGATTAAAATTTTTCCTTAATTTTTTTAGCATAAAATCGATGTTGTTGTCTTACTTTGGACCTAAAAATGTGAAGGACTAGAGGTACAACATATTTTCATTCGTTTTGAATTAGATTGATATTTATGGAAATTACATATTGATATACTAATATAAATATTTTAATGTGAATTGTAGCAGGGACACAAACCTAATTTTGGGCTAATAAAAGTCAACAAAAGTATTAGCAAGGCCACATACTTCCATGAATTTTTAATTATATGATTAAATGTTAGTGACTTGTTATGTCAACACTTAGAATACATCCTAAAGTAAAGAAGTATTAACAGAATGGTAAAATACCACATGGAATATACCTTACATATAAGAGATGAGGAATAATGTGAGAGGAGGTTTATATAAACTCCTTCAGATTTGGTAGAGACCTTAGAGTCGTAGAGATGAAAATGAGATGATAATTAATTAACAAGATAATTATGTAGACTTAAATACACAACTGTTGCAGAGTCTTTCACCTATACAAAAGCACTTATAGTAGGGACCACCTAGAAAGGTACAAATCCCATCCAAAATTCAAAAGAAGAGGCCAAAAATTAGTGACACGTGGAAAATTTACTCCAGGAAAAGGCAGAGGAATGTTAAGATGGACTCATATAGTGAGAAGACAACCACTTTAGAAAGATTTTTTAATAATGAAACTAGATCAAGTTCCCATGAAGAAGGAAAAAACATTCCAAGAGTTCATTGCCTAAATATTTCAATAAGGAAAACCACCTAAATTTGATGGTGCAATTAAGAAAGGTAAGGATGTAGAGCATGGCTTCTAGGGTTGAAGAAATATTTACAGGTACACAATTACTTAGGGAACATGAAACATATAGTGGCCATTTTTAACTTGAATGGAAGATATAGCATTGAATGGCTATCCACTCCTTTGTTGGCCAGGAGATCGGCTACAGTGTTTGCCTTTTTGTGCACATGGTGGAAGGGAATGGCCCTGTGGTGTTGTAGCAACTATTCGAGGAAATTGAGACTTTGGAAAGCCTCTAGTTGGTAGAAAACATTGAGGGGGAAGTGCCAAGAATAATGCGGGTGGCTTCTTGAATGATGAGTTGCGAGTCTCTCTCCATTTATAGTGGAAAAAAGTTGAGATGAATGGCTCTGGAGATACCCTGGATGAGCCCTCCAGCTCCGCAGAGTTGTTGTTGTCCCACCCCAGGTTTCCATAGTAGGCATGTAGGGGTTTTCCATGAGAATCTCTAAAGATACCCTCGAATCCTGCTTCCCCTGGATTTTCTTTGGAGGCTCCATCGAAGTTGGATTGGAAGAAACCAATCGGGGGGGGGGGTTCCATTGTTCCGGTGCGCAGATTCTACCTGTGCTCAGGGACGAGTTATCCATACGGGGCTTAAAGCATATGTGTCATTTGTTCCAAATGGTGCATTCAACAGTGGTTGTAGGGAGGTCATCCTTTCCCCAGTGGGTCATGGCGAGAGTTTCTTATAATTTTTTGTGTATCTTAGCCCAAATTTTCTCTCGATTTGAGGTTGAGTCTTTAAAGATCCCGTTGTTTCTTTATTTACAGATATTCCAGATGAGTAGACCTGGAATCAACTGCTAGAGATGATTCAAAAGGTTGTTGGAGTATGGGTTATCCTACCATTTGCTGATGGTATTGGTGATTTTACCCATGTCTCGATTGGATCTTCTGCATAGTATTTCAATCCTATCCCAAAATGTGTTGGATATGGGGTAGAGGTCCAGCAGATGGTCGATGGTTTTGATATTGTTTTGACATAGGGGGAACCTTGAAGGACCTACAAAACCCCGCTTCAAAATATTCTCCCATGTGATAATGCTTCTTTTACTGAGCAGTAATAAAAAAGTAGCTAATTTGGCCCAAAACTTAGCAGTCCATATCTTATTCCATATCTGATTTGTGGGGTCAGGGTTCGACTGTTTTAATAGATGTTAGACTTCCTTAGTTGAGTAGTTACCACTTAGAGTATGGCCCATGTTGAGTTCCGATTCTTCTTTTTGTTGTTAATTCCTCCTAAATATCTCTGTGATGCTCATTGTTCCAGTCTACTTTCCATCTATCTGTGTGCAGCCAAGTCCTGTAACCATGAGTTGTTTCATTGGTCCAGAAGTCTTAGACGTAATTTTGTTCTCTTTTCTGTAGGACTATGCTCCAGAGGAGTCGAGGGAAGATTGAGGATAGAGTGGGCATTTTTTGCCATGAATCCTCCCAAAATCTGGCTTGAATACCACTATGCAGTTCCCTGAAACTATGGGTTTGGATTAGATATTTTGGTTGGCTGGTTTCATTCCAGATTTGGGATCCTATAGGAGCAATGTTGAATATAATTAGTTCCTCCATGGGCCAATTACCTACATATTTGGCAGCCCATAGGGTTTCCCCCAGTTTGTGAGGGTTGGATTCCCATTTCCACCATATAATGGCGCCCATGATGTTGTTTCTATGCTCTTTATATCTTAGTCCCTGTCCTGCCTGTGCTTTTGGTGTACATACCTATTTCCATTTGACTAGCGCCCATTTGTTTTTTTCTTTGGATCCTCCACAAAGGAAAGTTCTTTGCAGATTATGAATGGCTTTGAGGACCCATTTTGGTGCCGCTAATACAAAAAAGTGGTATATGGGTAGGGACTGAAGTACAGATTTGATGATAACCAAATATCCAGCTATGTTGAGGGAGCGATGGGTCCAGTTGGACAATTTGGTCTCCATTATATCCAACAGCTCTCTTTAGGAAGAGTGTTTGATAACTGAGTCTGTGAGAGGAGCTCCCAGGTATTTGGACGGTAGATGGGCTATGATGAAGCCCAAGATATGAGCTACGTTGTGTTGGATGATAAGAGGCGTATTGAAAAAGAATATTTGAGATTTTTCAGGGTTGACAGTAGTTCCAGAAGCTTCAAAGAAACAATCGAGCAGGGTTCTGAGGGTGCGAGCTTCCTCTACAGAGGGGTGCCCCATGATCATGTTGTCATCCACAAATTACAGGTGGGAAATGGGGGGGAGATTGTGTAGAGGAATTCCATGAAGGTTGTGCGAATGGATAGAACTTTTTATCAGGTGGCCTAGGCCCTCAGCCATAAGAACAAAGAGAAAGGGTGAGAGAGGGTCCCCTTGCCTTATACCTCTGGAGGGGTTGAATGTTTCCAAGGGAATTCCATTGACAAGCATAGAGATAAAGGGAGAGGATATCAGGCTCTTGATCCAACGAACCCAAGTTTGGCTGAAGCCAAAGGGCAGTAGGATTTTCTCTATGTAGTTCTGGTTGAGCTTGTCAAAGGCCTTGGACAGGTAAATTTTGAGGAGCATGCCCGATTTTTTTGAGTTTTTTAAGGAGTGTATGACCTCATGAGTTAGGATGATTCCATCAAGGATATTCCTGCCCTCAACGTAGCCTATTTTCTCTGGAGAAATGAGCATGGGAAGAAGCTTCTTCAATCTATTAGCAATAACTTTGGAAATGAATTTGTAAATTACATTGCAGAGTGCTATGGGTCTGTACTTACTTGGAGAAGCAACATTGTCTTCCTTTGGGATGAGAGTGAGTAATGTTGCATTGAGAGTTGGAAGAATCCAGTGGGTGTTGCGTGATTCCTCTGCTATGCCCCAAACATCCTCTTTGATAATGTCCTAGAAGAAATGAAAGAAGTTGTTGGTGAATTCGTCTGGTCCAGGGGCTTTCCCTTTTTTTAATTGGAAAACCGCTCGTTCGACCTTTGTCAATGTTGTGGCTTTGAGCAAAATCCTATTATGATCCTCATTGACTAATTTTGGGATGTGCTATGTGATTTTTCCAATGGCCTCCTGTCGTTGGATGTTGGGTTCTTTCAGGATGTCCTTGAAGTGATTGAGCAGTTCCTCAGTGATGTCCTCATGTTTTTCCATACGCTCCTCATTCTGATTTTTGAGGATTGTGATTCTTGTGTGCATCCTGTGCTGGATGGTGGAGTGGTGAAATAATTTTTTGTTTCTTTCTCCATCCTTAAGCCAACATATCTTGGATTTCTGTTTCCACAAGATCTCTTCTTGGCTTCTTCTCTCTTCCAGTTGGGTTGTTAGGGACTTTTCCTTGTTCTATGATTCTGTTGATCGCCCTTCTAATATATTTTTTTTTGTGGAGCTGCTTCATTTTCTCTTCCAGATCTCTTTGGTATTTGAATATGTTTCCGAAGGTGGTCTTGTTTCATAGTTTCAGTTTCCCCTTGAGCATTTTCAATTTCTGCTGGAATTGAGACATTTTTGTGCCCCAGGATGATGTGAGGGAGGCCCACCAATCTGATATAAGGTCTTTGAACCCTGAATGTTTGAGCCAAAAGTGTTCAAAGTGAAAAGGTTTTGGGGTGGATGTACCGGGTTTGAGCCATTGGAACTGTATCAACCAATGGTCTGAGCCATTGGAGCTGTATCGATCAATGGTTTGAGCCAAAGGCTGGGATGATAGTGGTTGCGAGCTCTCCTCCTAGGTGAATGAAGTCTTTCATGATGAGAAAGTAGTCTAGTCTAGAAGAAATTTGATGAGATCCACCTCTTCTGTTATTCCAAGTGACAATTCCATTGGATGTTTGAATATCTATAAATTGATTGTCATGGATGAAGTTCTTGAATTTGTTGTTGTCCATTTCAAGGTGAGGTCTTCCTCATTTTTTTTCCTGGAGGGTTTTTATCATGTTGAAGTCTCCTCCAATCAGCCAAAGAGGGTGAGTACATTGGTTGTTGAGATCTGCAATGATTTCAAGGAGCTTTGTTTTTTTCTGGACAGACTGTGGGAAGTAGACATTCGTGAGATTTCCATGAATGTTAGTTCCAATCAAGTGAAAGAAGCTTGAATGAAGTGTCGATTGGCCTAACTGTTCTCTAGGGTAATGAAGTGGGGATTCTAGATGATTTCTAGGCCTCTCGAATCCCCATTAGCGTCCACCGCTAGGGTGTTCCATCCTTTATAGAGTCTTTTGAATATTGTGTCCAGAGTGGAGCTGGAGAAATTGGTTTCTTGCATAAAGAAGATTGTGGGGTTTTCCTCAATAATTATTTTCTTGATTAACCTATGCTTGGAGGGACTATTTAGCCCTTTGATATTCCATGAGATGATCTTCATTGAGGGGGGTTTGGAACTACAGAGTAGAACCTGGTCAACTTTGGATATCTCCTTGATTCTACTAGCTCTTTTCCCACGATAACCGTTTGCTGCAAGTCTATTTTTATTCCTCGTTTTCTGGATTATTTCAAAATGAGTTTGGTGTTCAGGAGAGAGCCTCCTTAAATGCTAAGGGATGGAATTTGTTGAGCTCTGGTAAGGAATTCCTCCAAATTTTGGTTATGGAGTGGAGGGATTGAGAGAAATTATTTTCTCTTGCATGCTTCTTCTAACCCCATGAGATCGAGGTCCCCGTAGTCAATGCTCTCTGGTTCTTCTTCCATTGCTTCTGGGATTGAGTCAAGAAATGTGTCTTTATATTTTTCTGAGTTGTTCCCTATGTGCGTAGAGGACTTGAAAATTAGAAAGGATTCCATTTGGATTTTGGTTTGTTGAGTCTTTGAGGTTTGGGGATTCTCCTGCGAAGGTCACTCCGAGTCTCTTGGAGGTTCGTTATCATTCTCATTCAGTTGAGCTAGGGCATCGAAGTTGTTGCTTGATGCTGGAGCTATTTTGTTATGGTTCGTGTTTGAATTCCTGGTGTCCCTTTTCCTTCCAGCAACTTTCATGAACCCTTCGGTGTCTTTGTCTATTGAGTCGTTATTCGGTGCAACTCTTTTATTTAGGGGGAAATATCTGAATAGGTGCCCGTGTTGGTGAAATTTTCGGCATCTAAAAGGTACATGTTCATAATTTACTATTTGAATCTATTCACAATCATCATGGAGCAGGCTTACCTCATCAGGGAGAGACTTTTCAATGTTCATGTAGACACAAATCCTTGCGTAGGTTGCATGTCTATTGCTCTTTGTCTCCTCCGAAATTTTAATGAATTCTCCAAGAGTGTTGCCTATGTCCCAAAGGGTTAGCTCATCCCAATAGTCCTGGGGAAGGGTGTAGATCCCGACCCAGACTAGAGTCCAAGTGAAATATTTTTTGTCCGGGTTGAAGCGTTCTACACACTTGCGTACGTATATACCCGTGGAGTTAAAAAAGTATGGCCCGCCATCCGTGATCCGGTTTTTGTCTTCGATGCAAGTGAAGATCACGTTGAAGAAGCCTTTGGCACATATATGTAGATTGATATGGCCCTTGGGATTCCATTTGGAGGGGATCCAACCTAGGAGGGATTTTTCTATGGGCCAGAAACCCATGAACTTGCCTATCAGTGCATGGTCCTTCATGTGTTGGATTTTTTCATTTATTCAATGATCTGGGAACTCGATCTTGGCTCTTGTAGTGTGCTTGGTTATGCATGTGGAATATGTGAATGTTTTTGCTTCTACTGCTACTGCAAATGGTGATTTTGTTGTGGGATATAACACAGTTAGATCAGGGAGCAGGCCAGAGTTCTATTAATGATCGTTGTCAGCCCCTGCCACCACTACAATGGAAGGCGAACCAGAGGAGGGGGGAGCACCTGTCCCCCCACTTTTTTCTATAATGAGGGAGTCTATCTGCGCTCTAGGAGTATGTGAGGACCCCAAGGCTGGGGATGAAGGTCCTCCAGGGGCAGCCTGCTTAGAAACCACCGAACCCTAGGTCATAGTGGCAATGTTCCTTCGGCTCTCGATATTTCGAATATCCAGCTCACTATGGATGATTATGTCAATAGGTTCATCAAATTATATAGGTATGTACCATATATCGAATATGAGAAAGTTAAGTGTAATGCTTTCTCAATGGATTATCATTGATATCTAAGACTACACAAAGTCTTGTTAATAATATTATAATGAAAAATACTACTTTTTTTTGTCAAAGATGTGGTACTCTTTAATAAATATGATACAATATATACAAAAATAAAATAAATGCTTGAGATAAGACTAGGTATGTTCAAAATAAATATTCACAATAACTTTCACATAGAAAATTATTTTACAAGACTCAAAAGATTAAAATTAGAAGTCTCATAGCATACCATTCCATCATAGCATGAAGTAAAGCTAAAAATTTCATTTGGGAAGATGAAATTAAAGGAACATATGTGAATATACCTTAAGTTAAACATGAATTTTCAATTAAAACCATAAAGGATTTGAAGAGACGCACACACTTGAAATATCATGCTTTAAACTAAAAGTCTTGAGATAACACTAGCTACATGCCCCAAGTAGTTCTCTGGGAGATTTAAATATAAAAATGTTCCTAAAAAGAGTTCATATTACCCAAAAAATAAAAATTCATTCATCCTAATGGATTGGGATGGGGCTCACATGGCCCATATAATAGATTGAAAAAACCTGTAAGAAAAGAGAAAAAAAGTTATAAATCAAAATTTGATATTCAAAGAATCTAAAAAATAAAGTTTGGATGACTGCTAACTAAGATGAAATGAAGAAGGAAACCCTATTGAAGTGATTACTCTAGTTGCTATGCTGTAAAAATCTCTCTTCATTGTTTTTTGAAGTTTCTTTAGATGTTGTTCTATTGAAGGTGCCTTAATGTCTGTAAATGCTTCTTGAGACTTAAATTGGGTACTTTGACCAAATAATTATTTAACCACAGTGATGAAACTATTAATGCATGGCTTATCTTCAGCTTGAATAACTCATCTTCAATTTCCTTCAATTCAAGGCCTAATTGATGAATTATGTCTACTTGATCTTCATTTTTGTTAACAAAGTGGGTTAACCACTTTTTAACTTCTTATTAAAAATGATTATGTCATTAAATTTATTATCCCATGAAATCTTGAGAATGCTCAATTATTCTCACATTCAATCCTTAGTAAGCAATATAGTGCCCATTATTAGATGTGGGCCCTCCAACTTTTTAGTTACAATGAAGAGGTTGAAAAAAATATCACTTCTTTTCAAATTAATGGCATCACATTCAACAATCATTTCTCTTAAACATTTAATTTCTTCGTACTAGCATGCCTTTGTTTGTTAGAGTTGAATTTTTTATGGAATATTTTCTTCCCTCCTATGGGAATCATTTATACTTGATACTCTAGCACTTAAATTACTAGCAAGTTCCTTGTAGAAATATTTATCATTTTCAAAGTACTTTGGAAGATATTCTTTAAGGCTTGGGATCCTTGCAAAAACATTATTTGAAATAGCATCCAATTATTAGTCTTCAAGGATAAAAATAATCCTTCTGTTAATGTTGTCTACAACATACTTTCTAATATCTATAAATAAACTTGAAGCTCCTTTTAGCCTTGAAACTGATTATGTTGCAATTTTAGTTGGCCTAACAATTGATACATGTTTTGAAAATAGGGATTCAAAAAATAAAGCATCTTATATTTATTCTACCCTTTTCTTAAGTATTACATTTCTAATTCTTATGCACTTATGGAATATTTAAGGGAATCCCATATAGTTGATGAAATTCTAAAACTTTGAAGGTTTTATGCTTGTTATATATATTTATAAGTTCCATTTTTCTACTATATTTTTGTTCTTTAGATTAATCTTCTCAATTTGTATCTTTTTGGAACTTTGGTTAAATGAAAAGCAATGTAACATATTGTTCTTCAAAAAATATTGGCTCATTATAGGCTAGTTCCTCAAATATTTTTCTAGTTTCAATTAATTGTTTTTCTTCTCAGTTGGGCACTCCAATACCAGTATCAATTTCCATTTCTTCAGAGTTGATTTCACATTCCTAAACCTCTTGGATTAATATTTTAGTAATGTATGATGTAATCATTGAGCTTATTGAAATTGCATGTAATTTTTCAACATATTTCTTAGGAGGATCCTTATCTCCGTTGTCTTTAGCACTTCTAAAAATAGATTTCATTTCTCTCCTATATTGCTATGATTTTTACTCCCATTCATCAAAGAACTTGTTTGAGAAACAAGGGGTGTAATAAGGTCATTACTTGTAGGATTTTGCCCTATTTTTTATATTGATAATTCATGCTAATCAAAATGTTAACGCCGTACAACAAGGGTAATTAGTCATATTGAGAGACATTTTCTTGAGGGTTTTGGTTACACCCTCCTTCTTCTACTAACTATAGTGATCTAAAAAAATATGAGCTATAACCAAGATAAGAAAAGAGTGACAAAAATAAACCCTCTAATTCTTCTAAGTGGAAACTAATTTTAAAATTAATTTCTCCAATGCTCATAGGCATCAAGATCTTCCCATTTCTTTATTTTTTCATTGAAAAAGTAGGCATAGTATCTATATTGTTTGCATATTTTTTCCACAAGGAATTTGTAACAAACATGTTGTGAAAGTAAAATGGGTTTTCCTTGAAATCCATATAATATTTATATAAGTGAACTCATCCTACATTGCAAATTTTATTTTACAACAAGAAAAAATATAACTCCTCTTGATAACCTATATGTTGAAGCTTCATGCATCATCCTCTTCAATGTAGACAAAAAGTGATTTTGGACTTGATAAAAACCAAAAGGGCCTTGTTCCTCCAAAGTATTGGACCCTTATTATAGTATGCATTTTTTGAGTGTGGTGAATATTTAAACACATAAAATATGCTATGGCTTAAATTAATTCAAAATAATACGTGCCAAGTCAAAGATGGCATTCTCATGGATAGAATAATGTAAAACATATAGAACATACTTTCGAATAATAACTATGGAATCCTACTTAACAATCCTTTTAAATAACCATGAAAATTATTTGTATGGATATGCAAGTGAGCATACATTAATTTGAGAGGAACCTTTAGAAACATTGAATGAATTATTCTTGGGAAAATCTACAGAGAAGGGGCAAGATAGGACTAGGTTGGTGCTCTCTGTGCAAATCTAACACGGAGTCTACGCAACACCTCTTCCTATATTGTACATTTAACCTTAGTTTATGGGTCGAAACCTTGAGGCTTCTAAATATCTCCTAGTGATGGGAAGGTCCAACCATCTCGGAGGCTTGGAAAAAGTGGTGGAATGAAGCCCCTAATGACTGGGTGAGGAACATCCCGCTTATTGTCGCGTGGGGTACCTATATAGCAAGGAACTGGGTCATATTTAAAGACATAATGTTTCCTATTACTCTCTTAGCTTCGAAAGGGGCTTCAATCTATGAACACATCCCTATTCCTAAGGAATCTCAGCAGGTCAAAATCATCAAAATGGAAGAAATTAGGGGAGACATCCCGTGGGCCTAGTTTGATGGGGCTTCTGACCCACAAAACAGGTGTGGGGCAGGGCTCACTATTCACCTCCCTTCTGGAAAGATATACAAAGCTTCGGCTAGACTTGGAACTGGAACCAATAATTTTGTAGAACTCAAAGCCCTTCATTTACTTCTATGCTAGCTTTCTCATCTTGAGCTGAGAGTAGCTCAGATCTTTGGTGACTCAATGAATATCATCAAATGGTTTAATGGAACACAAAGATGCCTCAACTATATTTTGATTCCTTTATTAGAAGAGGTTCTGGTCTTAAAGTCACCATTTAATTAAATATCTACTTGTCACATTTACAGCGAACGAAATAGTGATGCAAACCTCCTTTCTAAGGAGGGCCTATAGCAATCTATGGGGAACTGGGTAGTAAAAGAGTTTGACGCAGAATTGGTTCAGAACTTGGAACATCCTCCTTTCGCTCACTAAAATTATATTTATCTAGTCTTTATTTCTATTTTTTTTTTTGCTTTTGAACTCATGATACAAACTTTTTGTGTAACTGATAAAACAATCCTGCACTATACTTTTAACCCTACCTATCTTTGTTTCAAATTGTCTTAATCTTAAGAGGAGATCCAAGAGATAACATGGGGGATTTTTGTCTATCTCATAAACTCTATACATCTAGAATGGTTTCTACCACCCAAATGTTTTTTGTAAAAATCTCAGCGACAGGCCTGCTTTTGACCCCTGTTTAGGGCAGGTTTTTCCTATAAAGGGAAGCCCAGGGGCCGAAACAAGCGCATACTCTCTGGAAAACTTTGAAAAGGCCAGGGGAAACGGTAAATAACATTTTTTTCAAAACAACTGCAAACTCCATGTTCTTTTCTTTCTCATATGGAGAAAAGGAAAAAATGTAGCTCATTGAATGTCGAGTGCATATACTAGGTAACCTTCTATAATCTTAATAAAAAGTTTGATTTTTCTTTTGCAAAAAAAAAATTGAATGAATTCTGTTAGCCACCTATAAAATTTGTTATAGAAAAAGGTGGCTAAAATTTTTTGGAGCCTTCAAGGAACAAATTTTATTGCTAAAAAGTGTTGGCTCTTGAAGACTCTTGAAGACCTCATGCCTCTGTCCAAATCTTCACTGCTGTTCCTATTTTATACTCAGAAATTCTGCTGATTTCATAAGGAAAGACTGCTGCAAAGGCCATTTTTCCCATCTTCCACTCAAAACTAACCTTCATTTGCTCCCCCTTTTCTCCATAAAATTCCTCTATTTTTCATGATTCCCCTTCTTCCATTCATGAAAATCATTTTTACATAGTTTAAAACTCATTTTTAAACTATACTGAAACCCCCAAATCCATTGAAAAACTTGAAAAATTTCATAAAAAATACATATTTTTTGTATAAAGGCTTAAGCCCCTTGGGCTAAGCCTAAACCATTTCCCCTCCATGTGCCCGCACCCTAGAACCAAGTTCTAACCTCTTTCAGCACTAATCGCATCGCAAAATCCCAGCAAGCAAGTTGTTTTCCATGTTTTAAACATTCCGATGCGATTAAGCCCTTGTACACAGCCCCGATCTTATCTTTGTTTTATATAATCCTTGGGCCCACATCGGGCGCTAAGTCCATTGAATAAACCATCTCCGATCAATATTTTTCTTTGTAAAGTCAAAAAACCCCTTTTTTCCAAAATTTTGGTCTAATCGCGCCCATAATGTGTTTTTTATTATTATAGATATATCAAAATGGGTAGATTAAGAAACCCAAAGTGCAATCACATCGGAAGTTTTTTACAATGGGTTGATTGAAAAGCTTTACTCCGAAGTTCCGATGCGATAGGCCCTTTTCATACATAAGACCCGGGCCTATCGTTTCCCATAGACCCATGGCCCCGCAGACGGGCACCAACCATTTCCTACATATATATTCCGCCACCAAAACCTTTGTTTTATTATATTTTTGGGTTTTATAAAGTTTTAAAGGGTTTTCTGTCAGTTCACTTTAAAAGCAATCCCTGCCGTTGATCGTAAGCCGATCAAACGGCCAGCGCTCAATCGCATCAGCGATTTCCATTTGCGCAGTTTAAATCATTTATTTTCCACCCCCGATTGCCGATCCCCCGATTGGTTGTCCACCGTTGATTTCCTCCCCGCCTTCCTTAGATCCTACGGCTATAATTCACTCCGATCATTAACCCTTCCTCCGCCTTTTTGAACCCCTCCGATTCACTCTCCGTCGTCGATCTGATCTGAAAATAGACGGTCAATGCTTAATCGCGTTGCAAGTTTTTTGCCGAGTGCTTTAACATCATTCCTCCACCGATTGCGATCCTCCGATTGGATCTGGACCATCCACGTGTCCAGATCGGACGATCCCAGATCATTCCTGTATTATTTCATCGCCCTTCGCCTTCCACCAAAGGGTTTTCAAAACCAATCACCACCATTGATCATTGTGTGATCAACGGTTCCATCTTATTCTTCCCTCTGCTCTTCTTTGACCTTATTTTAGCCGATCTCCACCGTTGGATGATGCCATCCAACGGCCATGCTCGCTCCCCATGGCCTGCACATCAACAAGACACAGTGATTTTAAATCATAATTAAAAGAGTATCAGTGTTGAAGACAGAATGCGGTAGAACAGAAGGATTGAAGATAATTTGGAGATTACGGCTAAGAATTATTATCAAAAGCCTAATCCCTAGAATTAAAACACAGTTAAAAGAAAATCATAAGTGTTTTATCAGACAGAAAGGCCTCCACCGCCACATCTGAGGCAAATTGATTCCTCTCAGCTACCACAAAGCCACCTGTGCCTCAAAGCATTCAAACAGAAGCCGAAGTGATTGATCAAGATCAGATATTTGCCTCAAATGCAGCCGAAGATTTAATTCTGCTAAGAGAATTTAATGCAAGAAATATCAGCAGAATTATTACATCCTGAACAAAGCCTTAAAAGACAACAAATCTCCCACCGAGCTTTAATCTTAATTGTAAAACATTTAATACAGAGGACACCTGTGTACGCTTCTCCGTCGAGCCCCTCAAAGGCCGAGAAGCCATTTAAGACTGTATTAATTCTCCCGAGAGATCTTTTATCAGATCTCACCTCCTCATTCTTCTATAAATACTTCTGTAGAAGATGAGAAATTGTTGGTTGCAAAACTTTGAAATACATTTGAGCTTAAAACTTCTGATTTTAAATAGTGTTCGCTGGCTCTTGGAGCTTTGCTTGTGATAGATAAGTTAGTCTGGAAAGTGCAGATGATTGCTAAACTAAAGCATTGGACTTAAAGCTGTAACTGGTTTGGAGCATCAATACAAGCTGATTTATGGGATCCTGGTCTATGTCAACGGTGATGTTATTTCTTATTATAAATTGTTATTTTATTTCTGCTTTCACTGTGTTCATCTTCTCTTATAAAGAAAAACATGCATAGAGTTAGGACCTACTGTATATCAGTACCCTTCTCTGACTGAAAATCTTTATCTATATGTTTTCTTCCAATCTGTATTATTTAGGAATGATTTAATTCAGTTTAAGCATAGGAATGCTGGCGTTCCCTCGTCTTATTGCCTTAGCTGAATATTATTCTTGAATGTTATGTTTAGTATTAGTTAAGTAGAGATGAACTAAGGAATATATGGTGTGCCCTGGTCCTAGTTTTATCCCCAAAGGCTGTCTGAATGTTTCCCTTGGAATGTGTTAAAAGCTGGCTAGTTTAGAAGTACTTACAGATCTTAGGCCATTCTATGTTATCTTTGTGTTTGTCTTGAAAGTAACCAAGTAAATCAGAGCTAGGAGAGGATTTGTGGTGAGCCCGGCCCGCTAGTTTCTACTCCAACAGTTGCCTTAAAGTTTCCCTTTGTTTTAAAAACATTTTTTATTGAAAGTGTATCAAAGGCTGGCTAGTTTAAAAGTACTTACCAGATCCTAGTTTACTTTGATGTTTTTCTTAAGTGTATGTCAAAAGCTGGCTAGTTTAAAAGTACTTACTAGATCTTGGGCTACTCTTTGTTCTCCATCTGTTTAAATTCTCCTTCTTATTGTACCATTTCATTCCATAAATAAAACTTCAAAGAGATCCTTAGACATATAAGACTTGCCCCATGGACCACTCTTGCCTCTTGCTGTTCCAATTAAACCCTATTATGACTCCATAGCCCAATGGACTAAAACCTGCAATTATCTATCTTCCTGGCCAAAGCTTGTTCTATTTTCTTGCAACTTCACACCTTCGAAACTATTTGCATTTAGGACTTTCCACCTCAGACAGTAATCATGCTCAACCATCCAAAAACAAAACAAACCCTCAGCCTTCATAACTAGCCTAATATCATTACCCCAAACTTCAAAGACAAATCCATCTTTGCACTTATTGGAGAGATCCATCTCCGGATTCAGGAGGGCTAGATCCTAGAATCCCAAAGTGGTTGAAATAATGTTGTTTCTGTGATTGGACTTTGCCAATCTTGCTAATTACAGATTCCTAACATTTCTGGCGACTCCGTTGGGGAAATTGAGTCGAATTTTCACTTTAGGTTCCCTTTAACACTTCATAAAACTTTGTGAGTTAAAAGAAACTTTTTCAAGCACTACCAAGAGCTGGTAATCATGATGAAACTGGTTTGAATCAGTGACAAACTAGGCAAACCCTAGGATTCTCATAAGTCTTTATCTAACCTTGAAAGATCAGTTGGCTTAGCCATAAGAGTAGACTGTCTTTGTCTCATAATCATAGCTAAGTTTTGAAACAGAGTTAAGATATTCTTAAAAACCACACAATTGAAAAATAACTCAGAAAATACCTAAAAATATTTCAGATTGGTATCCAATAAAGCTTGGTAGTGGACCATAAAACCTTTTACCTCCAAAAGAGCTAAAAACTTCCACTTGGTGACTCCACAATCCTTAGCAAACCTTAAGACTCCACTGGGAAGAACCCTAATCATTATAACATCATTCAAACTCAGTTAGAGGACTGTAGGATTAAAATTTGTGTAAACAGATTAGTTGACCGTTTAAAAATTGTCATATCTAGTTGAACTTTTCTTGTTTATTTGGGTCTGAAAAAAACCGCATAGTGGCTCCTAGAAAGATTCATACTAGAGCCCATCCTGACCCTGATCCACCTGAGATAGTTGATAACCCAGAAAGTGTCCTTAGGAAGTCTCCTAGGATTAAATTATAAACTGTTTTCAGATCACCCTTGAGAGCTAATTCAGTTCCTGAAAATCTTACAGCTCTACAACAATCACAAGCTGACTTAGTAAACTCATTTAGAACTAGGTCATTTGATGATTTAGATTTGTTATATTTTGAGTCTTCACTTTCATCCCCAGAGACAAGTGAACATCCTGGTAGTATAGAAACAACACCTCCTGATTTGCATTTCCTGCACAATTTAGGTGTCTCTCATCCAAGATCAGCTCAGCAATCTACTGCTATCCCATCCACATCTGCTCATCCTATCTCCACTGTCCAAACCACTCCACTCCAGCCCATTTTCCCTTTTTTTAATCCACCTCTTGTAAATCCACCTCCACCACATATCATGGCAGCATGGTACGCTCCCTTGGTCCTTCTTCTACCATTAGTCAATATTCCACAGGACTATCAGTCCAAAATTCCATTGTATGACACTACTAATGTTACAACTGCATCACAACATGTGGATAAGATGAATGAATACTTTGAAAAAAATGGAATTGATGATGATTCTGTCAAGATTAGATTATTTGTCCAGAGTCTGGGGGGAGAAGTAAGAAAATGGTTTAAAGGTTTAACCCCCCCATAGTATCAATGATCTCCAAGCCTTACATTAGGCATTCTTAAACAAATGGGAAGTGAAGAAGAATCCTCTCCAAGTCCTTTTCGACTACAGGAACCTCCATAAAAACACTGGGGAAAGTGTGCAAGCTTATTGCACTAGATTTAACAATGTGTATAATGCCCTTTCCCTAGATCTAAAACCTCCACAAGGCTTAGCTTTAAACAAGTTTCCTAAAGGGTTTGACCCTGAAATGGCCTATCAGCTGAGAGAGAGAGATTCTGCAACTCTTGAAGAGATGCAAAAAGGAGCTCTTGCTGTGGAAGTCAACTTGATAGAGAAGAGAGCAAGAATGAAAAATGAGAAGAGAGTGTCTTTTAGAGAGGAAAACACACCTTCTACTTCAAACTCAAAGATGGAGAGAATGATGGAGGAGATGATGAAGAAAATGAGCATCCTTGAGAGAGCGCAAGCCAGTCAAAACCAAACTACTCCTCAAAATAGAAACCAGAACTAGAATTAGAATTTTAGAAGGAACCAACCTCCAAATAGACCTAGGGAAGATGATCAATAGATCACTCCTTCCTTTCATCAAAACTATGTAAGTGAGGTTGAGGAAACATATGAAATAAAAGAGGAGGATGATATCAACATGCTGGGGGTAGATAATGATGACCTTGAGATTCATTATAACGGAAGACAAGGTCTTTATACACCTTATGATGACAAAAGAGATGATGATGAAAATTATTATCAAGACATGGAAAATGTCATCATAGAGCCTCAAAGAGAATATGACCTTAGAAGCAAAACCAGTCAACAAACTCCCAACACCAAAACCTCTGACAAACCTTTACAAAACAACACTACAACCAAGCCTAAAATGGTCAAACAAAAAGACAAAATAGTGGCTGTAAATTCTGATAATGGTAAAGAGAAAGGCACTCAAAACAATGAAAAACAGAGTGCAGACATTAGTAGTACTAACATCTCAGCTAGTACTCCTGTTAAAACCATTTTGTCAAATGAAATAGGACAAATCAACATGCTGATATTGATAATAGAGTGACAAATAATAAGGCTGAGACCAACACTTTAAAGAGTCAAATTCCTTTCAGCCTGGAGCAAGAAATTTCAAAGATCAAAATCTCTGTTCCTTTGACTGAGTTAGTTGCCCAACATGTATATAGGACCCAAATTTTGAAGGCTTTAAATATAGAGGAAAATGAGGATACAGTCAATCTTAATGATGACCAGCTCGAGCTTATTTTTGGTCCAAAGATTGAAGGTATGTATCAAGAGGGACCTGTTCCTCCCTTTTATGTGAGTTTAAACGTTCATGACAAAATTTTGCACAACGCTATGCATGACTCAGGAGATTCTCATAATTTAATGCCAAAAGCTGTAATGGAGAGCCTAAGTCTAGAAATCACCAGACCTTACAAGGACCTGTAATCCTTTGATTCCAGCAGAGTAAAGTGTTTAGGATTAATCAAAGACCTCTGTGTTAACTTAGCCCAGATTCCAGCCAAATGCTTAGTCATGGATATTGTGGTGGCTGATGTTCCCCCCAAATATGGAATGTTGTTATCAAGATCGTTGGGGGCTAAGTTACAAGGGACTATGCAACTGGACATGACCTATGCGACTATCCCTGTTTTCAATCAGACTAGAAGACTTTACAGGGAGTCTCCTATGCAATACATAGTTACAAGTCAAGACAGACCGCAAAACTCCCCTTTATATTCTATAAACACAGGCCTTTATTCATTTATCCTTTTTAATGAAGAAACATTGGATGAAAAAGTAACTTTAATAGAGTTAATGGATGATAGAGAGGAGGAGGTAAACACCATAGAACTATCAAAACAATTTGTTGAACCGTTAAACAACAGCAAACCAAATATGGGTCTTGAACTACAAGTCATGCCTCCTTTGCTTTTAAACCTTGACACTCAAGAAAACGTTCCTCCACTTAACGAAAAACCTGAAGAGTCAAAACAAATTCAATTAAGTGCCGCTAATCATGAACAATTAGAAAGCACAGTAATTGAAGAGGACGGTAACCAAACAGACGAAACCGAAAACAGTCCTCTATGGAGTATGTATTTTGATGGGTCATGCACTAGAACTAACGCTGGTGCAGGTGTCTGGAATTGCAACACTGAAAACAACCACACAGAATGCGTTTCCTGTAAATTAAACTTTCAATGTTCAAACAACATAGCCGAATATGAATCCCTGCTTTTGGGCTTACATTTGTTGAAAAAGTTAGGAGCCAAAAGAATCAATGTACATGGGGATTCAGAGTTAGTCATTAGGCAAGTCAATGGGGAGTATAACACAAATCATCCCAGACTTAGGGCCTATCGAAACGATGTCATGGACCTTTTAAAAAAATTCGAGGAGTCCAAATTGATTTTTGTCCCAAGAAAAAGAAATATTGCGGCCCATAATTTAACCTTTGCAGCTAGGACATGTTTAACGCCATATGAAACTAAAGACTGCACAACTCAGATAAAATTTAGACCAGCCGTGCCTGATAACAAAAAGTATTGGCAGGTGTTTGACGGAGACAAACAAATAGAAGACTTCATGCAATTCAGAAATGAATTCGAACTACGCAGTTCAGACTCAGATTATGATACAGACTGCAGTGAAGAAAATTTTCTTGGTGAAGAAGAACCGTCTCTTGAACTTGTCGATTTAAATCTATTGTCAAGCAAACTTCAAAGCAAAACAGAATGGATTGCAGAGGTAGAAACAGAGAACTTAGAAACTCTGTAGTCCAATGATGAAAGTTTGCCAAAGGGCCTGTCTCCTTTAGAAGAGTTGTTAAATTTTAACGATGTGGCCAAGAAGCCAAAACTGGAACCCATAGAGACTGAAGTGGAAGAGTGCAATATTGGCAGTGAACTTAAACCTATGCTGATTAAACTGTCTAAGACTTTACCAGCTCACATTAAACTCAAATACATAGAGTTGTTTAAAGATTTTTCTGATGTTTTTGCGTGGAGTTACGAAGATCTTAAGTCCTATGACATTGAAATAATACAGCACAAAATCCCTCTCAAAGAAAACCAAAAACCATTCAAACAGAAACTACACAGAATAAACCTTGTTCAGTTGCCTTTGGTTCAGAAGGAAATCATGAAAATGTACGATGTTGGTATTATTGTCCCTATTAGATATTCTGAGTGGGTGTCTAATCTGGTGTCAGTTAGGAAGAAAACTAGAGAGATCAAGCTTTGTATAGACTTTAGAGACTTAAACAAAGCTTCATTAAAAGACAACTACCCTTTACCTAAGATGGATCATATTTTACAAAGAGTGGTAGGGTCTAGAAGAATTTATTTGCTTGATGGCTACTCAAGGTACAATCAAATCTTAGTTCACCCTGTTGATCAATTAAAGACAGCCTTTACTACACCATGGGGCACTTTCATGTATGTGAAAATTCCTTTTGGTCTAATGAATGTTGGAGCAACTTTTCAAAGAGCCATGGACATAGCATTCTCGGAAGAACTAGGCTACTTCATCATTATATACCTTGATGATGTCATTGTTTTTTCAAAAACATATGAAGAGAACCTAGAACATTTAAGAAAGGTTTTCGAGAAATGTAGAAAGTTTGGAATATCTTTAAACCCTAAGAAGACACTATTCGGTCTCCAAGAAGGAAAACTTCTTGGGCACATTATTTCAGAAGAGGGTATTAAGATAGATCCAAAGAGGATTGAAGCCATATTGAAAATCTCTCATCTTCGAAACATCAAAGAGTTGCAATCTTTCATTGGAAAGATTAACTTTTTGAGAAGGCTCATCCCCAACTTGGCTGAGCTCCTTAGGAATATCACAAACATGTTAAAGAAGGAGCAAGGGGTTAAATGGACCTTGGAAGCAAAGAAGTCTTTTGAGCTGGTGAAACAAGCGTTAACCAAAACACCGGTTCTAATAAGTCCTGATTTTTCAAAAGATTTTTATATTTTTTCATTTGCATCAGAACATACCATAGTTGTTGTCCTTTTACAGAAAAATCCACAAGGAAAAGAGTAGCCTATCGCTTTCTTTAGTAAGGCATTGAGGAATGCCCCTCTGAAGTATAACATTAAGGAGAAGCAAGCTTTTGCTTTGGTTAAGGCTTTGAAAGACTTCAGAGTGTACATCCTTCACTCACACATCATTGCCTTTGTCCCAAACTCAGTTGTTAAAGACATTCTAACACAGGACCCAGATGGTAAGAGAGGTAAGTGGATTGTTGTTATTCTTGAATACGATTTAGAGATAAAACCCACTAAACTCATCAAAGGCCAAGATCTAGCTAGATTAATAGCTGAATCCAATTTTGAAGTTCTTGATATTAATATGATTGATGCTTTGGATGACCAAGAAGGATTCTCAACTCCTATTGTTGAAGACCATTTTATGAATTATCCTTGGTATGCTGATATTATTTATGTTTTGCTTAAATTAAATACACCCCCTGGTTTGACAAAAACAAAGGCAAGATTCCTAAAGTTAAAAGCTATAAACTATTGCATTATAGATAAATGTCTTTATTGGAAAAATGCAAGTGGTCTATTGCTTAAATGTTTTCCTGAGTTTGATGCAGAGAAGGTTAAACACGAGTTCCATGAAGGAGAGTGTGGAGGTCATTTATACTGGAAGACAACAACCAACAAAATTATGAGAGCTGGCTTCTATTGGCCTACTCTTTTTCCTGATATACACAAGATGATCATTGCCTATCATAAATGTCAACTTTTTGAAGGCAAAAGAAAACTGCTACCCCTACCTCTGCATCCAATCACTGTTGAAGCCCCTTTTCAACAGTGGGGACTTGACTTCATAGGATAAATCCATCCACCATCTTCTGCCCAACATAGATGGATTCTCACTGCCACAGACTACTTCACTAAATGGATAGAAGCCATTCCTTGTAGGCAAGCCAATGACTCTGTTATTATAAAAT
The DNA here is from genome assembly GCA_034641835.2 of Pinus albicaulis. Classification (NCBI taxonomy): domain Eukaryota; kingdom Viridiplantae; phylum Streptophyta; class Pinopsida; order Pinales; family Pinaceae; genus Pinus; species Pinus albicaulis. The sequence continues at coordinate 1,536,522,638 of CM076581.1, forward strand.
TCATGGAGACTAATATTATCTCTATATTTGGTTGTCCTACCAAGATCATCACTGATAATGCAGCAACATTTGGATCAAAGAAGATGGTTGAATTCTGTCATAGATATCAGATAACATTGGGGCATTCCACGGCCTATTACCCTCAAGGTAATGGACTTGCAGAATCCTCAAACAATATTTTAGTGAACATAATCAAGAAACTGTTGGAGGATAACAAGAAGTCTTGGCACACAAAGCTTGTTCATGCACTTTGGGCTGACAGATTGACATTGAAGAAATCTATTGGCATGTCACCTTTTCAGCTTATGTATGGTACTGATGCAATTTTTCCAAACAACCTTGGTGTACCAGTGATGAATTTGATTCAAGAGTTGCAAACTGAAGATAATGACATGATCAGAAGAATAGATTAGACCATTCATCTTCAGCAAATCGGAGAAGAGGTATATATGAAAGCATTGCACAAGCAGATCAGCATCAAAAAGCTTTTTGACAAAAGAACAAAGGCCAGCAATTTCAAAGTTGGGGACAAAGTTTTAAAGTGGGACTCAAGGAGGGAAGACAAGGGCAAGCATGGAAAATTTTACAACTTATGGCTTGGCCCTTACTCTATTCATTCAGCTACTGGTAACAATGCCTATTTCTTACAAGAGTTGAATGGAGCAGAATTGTTTGGGGGTCCTGTCAATGGCAGGATGCTTAAACATTACTTCTCTTGATCCATGGCATGGTCTGAAAGCCTTTTTTATCTTTTTTCTCATTATAAATATCTCATCCACCATTTCATTCAAAGTTATAAAAATCAAAAATACAAAAACAAAGAAAGAAATAAAAGAGAGTAGATTGTGAAAACAAGAAAGGTACAGCCCCATACCAAAAAAGAGAAACAAATCTGAAAGTGTGCAAGCTCAAATGCCACTCCTAAAGAACACACTTCTAGTTAGTCAAACAACATAATCTTGACTAACTAGTTTTAAATTTTCTGTTGATAGGATAGTGAATTCGATTTTCCAAACTGTTTAATCTTGGCTTATCAGTAGGTAGATTAGGCTAGAAATTAAAGGTTCAAACATGCTCAAAATTTGAACCTAAGTTTCCAAAGAAAAGATGACTCAAATCTGTTTTATTTTCTGAGTCAAAAAAGATAAACTGGTTCTAAATAGCTCAAAATCTGAACCAGAGAACAAGGAAGAAACAACTCAAACAAGAGTCAAATCAGAGCTGTAAAGGATGAAGGAAGTGCTTGAATTTTCAGATCCTAAGCCTTCCATTTTGTTTTAATTTTCTGTGAAATAAGATCTATGTGCAGCTTGTTTTTTATGCCATAGATCAGCTTCAAGTTAGACTATTTAACCCTGACCTAAATGCTTTTAAATTTCTGTTGTATAATTTAGAGAATAAAATCTATTAGACTATTTAATCCTAACAGATTAGTAGATTAGGTAGAGAAGCATCTGAACTCAATTGTTTAATCTGAGTTCAGGGAGAAATAAGGAGTAGAAATAGATTAGATTTCCTACTTTCAAAAGAATAAAATGTTGTGAAAAGATTTTTCCAATCCAAGTGCACTCTAATTAAGAAAAAATGTTAGATCAGTAGGATTGGGTAGGAGAAAGCTTGTTGATGAAAGAACCATTGTTTTTATGGATGCTAACATGTTTTCAGAGCAAGATCATCCCAGCAAAGGAAAATTAGCCCAATGGATGAGGCACAGGTTAGCCTCCCAGAGAACACAATGGATGTGGCACAGGTCAGCCTCCCAAAGAATGCAAGTCTGAAGTTCTTGATGCCTTCAAGAACTCACCATCCCCAAGTGGAGCCACTGTTAGCCACCTATAAAATTTGTTATAGCAAAAGGTGGCTAAAACTTTTTGGAGCTTTCAAGGAACAAATTTTATTGCTAAAAAGTGTTGTCTCTTGAAGACTCTTGAAGGCCTCATGCCTCTGTCCAAATATTCACTGCTGTTCCTATTTTATACTCATAAATTCTGCTGATTTCATAAGGAAAGACTGCTGCAAAGGCCATTTTTCCCTTCCTCCACTCAAAACTAACCTTCATTTGCTCCCCCTTTTCTCCATAAAATTCCTCTATTTTTCATGATCCCCCTTCTTCCATTCATGAAAATCATTTTTACATAGTTTAAAACTCATTTTTAAACTATACTGAAACCCCCAAATCCATTGAAAAACTTGAAAATTTTCATAAAAAATACATATTTTTTGTATAAAGGCTTAAGCCCCTTGGGCTAAGCCTAAACCACTTCCCCTCCATGTGCCCGCACCCTAGAACCAAGTGCTAACCTCTTTCAGCGCTAATCGCATCGCAAAATCCCAGCAAGCAAATTGTTTTCCATGTTTTAAACATTCCGATGCGATTAAGCCCTTGTACACAGCCCCGATCTTATCTTTGTTTTATATAATCCGTGGGCCCACATCGGGCGCTAAGTCCATTGAATAAACCATCTCCGATCAATATTTTTCTTTGTAAAGTCAAAAAACCACTTTTTTCCAAAGTTTTGGTCTAATCGCGCCCATAATGTGTTTTTTTTTTAATATGTATATCAAAATGGGTAGATTAAGAAACCCAAAGCGCAATCACATCGGAAGTTTTTTACAATGGGTTGATTGAAAAGCTTTACTCCGAAGTTCCGATGCGATAGGCCCTTTTCATACATAAGACCCGGGCCTATCGTTTCCCATAGACCCATGGCCCCGCAGACGGGCGCCAACCATTTCATACATATATATTCCGCCACCAAAACCTTTGTTTTATTAGATTTTTGGGTTTTATAAAGTTTTAAAGGGTTTTCTGTCGGTTCACTTTAAAAGCAATCCCTGCCGTTGATCGTAAGCCGATCAAACGACCAGCGCTCAATCGCATCAGCGATTTCCATTTGCGCACATTAAATCATTTATTTTCCACCCCCGATTGCCGATCCCCCGATTGGTTGTCGACCGTTGATTTCCTCCCCGCCTTCCTCAGATCCTACGGCTATAATTCGCTCCGATCATTAACCCTTCCTCCGCCTTTTTGAACCCCTCTGATTCACTCTCCGTCGTCGATTTGATCTGCAAATAGACGGTCAACGCTTAATCGCGTCACAAGTTTTTTGCCGAGTGCTTTAACATCATTCCTCCACCGATTGCGATCCTCCGATTGGATCTGGACCGTCCACGTGTCCAGATCGGACGGTCCCAGATCATTCCTGTATTATTTCATCGCCCTTCGCCTTCCACCAAAGGGTTTTCAAAACCAATCACCACCATTGATCATTGCGTGATCAACGGTTCCATCTTATTCTTCCCTCTGCTCTTCTTTGACCTTATTTAGCCGATCTCCACCGTTGGATGATGCCATCCAACGGCCATGCTCGCTCCCCATGCCCTCTGAAGCAGTATACCAAATAACGTAGGATTTTATAATTATTGTTTGTATTTTGCAGGAATTAATGGTTTTCCATTATATCGAAAGAAAGGCTGAAGGCCGGGAAAGACATTTCTCGTGCCTTTGATTCATCAAAGAAGACCATTCGCAGGGTTCGAATTCCACGTTTCATCATGAGGCATTGATGCCATACGAGCCCTGCGCGGCCTGCACATCAACAAGACACAGTGATTTTAAATCATAATTAAAAGAGTATCAGTGTTGAAGACAAAATGCGGTAGAACAGAAGGATTGAAGATAATTTGGAGATTACGGCTAAGAATTATTATCAAAAGCCTAATCCCTAGAATTAAAACACAGTTAAAAGAAAATCATAAGTGTTTTATCAGACATAAAGGCCTCCATCGCCACATCTAAGGCAAATTGATTCCTCTCAGCTACCACAAAGCCACCTGTGCCTCAAAGCATTCAAACAGAAGCCGAAGTGATTGATCAAGATGAGATATTTTCCTCAAACATAGCCGAAGATTTAATTATGCTAAGAGAATTCAATGCAAGAAATATCAGCATAATTATTACATCTTGAACAAAGCCTTAAAAGTCAACAAAGCTCCCACCGAGCTTTAATCTTAATTGTAAAACATTTAATACAGAGGACACCTGTGTACGATTCTCCATCGAGCCCCTCAAAGGCCGAGAAGCCATTTAAGACTGTATTAATTCTCCCGAGAGATCTTTTATCAGATCTCACCTCCTCATTCTTCTATAAATACTTCTGTAGAAGATGAGAAATTGTTGGTTGCAAAACTTTGAAATACATTTGAACTTAAAACTTCTGATTGTAAATAGTGTTCACTGGCTCTTGAAGCTCTGCTTGTGATAGATGAGTTAGTCTGGAAAGTGTAGATGATTGCTAAACTAAAGCATTGGACTTAAAGCTGTAACTAGTTTGGAGCATCAATACAAGCTGATTTATGGGATCCTGGTCTATGTCAACGGTGATGTTATTTATTATTGTAAATTGTTGTTTTATTTCTACTTTCACTGTGTTCATCTTCTCTTATAAAGAACAACATGCATAGAGTTAGGACCTATTGTATATTAGTACCCTTCTCTGAATGAAAATCTTTATCTATATGTTATCTTCCAATTTGTATTATTTAGGAATGATTTAATTCAGTTTAAGCATAGGAATGTTGGCGTTCCCTCGTCTTATTGCCTTAGCTGAATATTATTCTTGAATGTTATGTTCAGTATTAGTTTAAGTAGAGATGAACTAAGGAAGATATGGTGTGCCTTGGTCCTAGTTTTATCCCCAAAGGCTGTCTGAATGTTTCCCTTGGAATGTGTTAAAAGCTGGCTAGTTTAGAAGTACTTACCAGATCTTAGGCCATTCTGTGTTATCTTTGTGTTTGTCTTGAAAGTAACCAAGTAAAGTAGAGCTAGGAGAGGATTTGTGGTGGGCCCGGCCCGCTAGTTTCTACTCCAACAGTTGCCTTCAAGTTTCCCTTTGTTTTAAAAAAAATTTCTATTGAAAGTGTATCAAAGGCTGGCTAGTTTAAAAGTACTTACCAAATCTTGGGCTGCTTTTTGTTCTCCATCTGTTTAAATTCTCATTCTTATTGTACCATTTCATTCCATAAATCAAACTTCAAAGAGATCCTTAGACATAGATGACTTGCCCCATGGACCACTCTTGCCTCTTGTTGTTCCAATTAAACCCTATTATGACTCCATAGCCCAATGGACTAAAACCTGCAATTATCTATCTTCCTGGCCAAAGCTTGTTCTATTTGCTTGCAACTTCACACCTTTGAAACTCTTTTCATTTAGGACTTTCCACCTAAAACAATAATCATGCTCAACCATCCAAAAACAAAACAAACCCTCGGCCCTCATAACTAGCCTAATATTATTACCCCAAACTTCAAAGACAAATCCATCTTTGCACTTATTGGAGAGATCCCTCTCCGAATTCAGGAGGGCTAGATCCTAGAATCCCAAAGTGGTTGAAATAATGTTGTTTCTATGATTGGACTTTGCCAATATTACTAATTACATATTCCTAAGAAATTCCCAAGAAATATTTTTAGAAGGTCCAATCCCCCATCATGAGCATCCAAAAAGGTGTCTACTTCACGAACCTTGAGAGTTCTATTGGGTGTCAGAAGTTGTAAAAATTTTCCTAAAAACACTTGGTGTGAGAGATATCACTTTCTTCCACTTGACTTATCCTTTTCTTGGTGTTGAATTTGTTTGCATACCATAAAACTAATTTCTTGAAATATAACACTTCAGGCATAAAATTGGTTTGTGCTATTTTGAAGATCTAGGATTATTCAAAGTTTTTTTCTTTTGTGAGAGTCCTGAATACTACTTATACTCGTGATCACTAAATTTATTATCATTTCATCCAAGGTTGTTAATTATATCCCTCCAATATGGCTCTTTTCGCTTACTTGACATATTTTCTTACATAATTTTAATGAGTAGGTGTTGGTTCTATTTAAGTAATATCCTATTTAATGAGGATACAAGTGTTAAAAAATTCGCCGCATGTTCGCCACAATATCTAAAATCGAGACATTCAATTCATTAATGGTAATTACTACTTGGAATTGAATTTATAATGGATATATTATGAAAATTTATTTGGATTAATAAATGCATCAATTCAAGTGTGGGATCGATGAAGTATTAGTGGAAATTTATTTCTCTCGAAAGTAGTGGTTAAGCTACAAGATTGATAAAAATAAAATAAAAAAGTATAAGAGGTGCATTATGATTTTTTTAAGGGATAAAAGGTTGAATATGAAAATGGAGGTTGTGAGTGATCGAGGAATGGGGCGACGGAAGGTTTTCCACATCCGCAAATTCAAAAAAAATGAATAAGTATTAAGGTGGGTGCATTTTTCATGTAGTAGAAATGTGGGTTCATTTTGGGTGCTAGGAAAATGCAGGTTGTGGATGTTCCACTGTAGTCTTGGCTCCCACAACAAGGCTTCCCACAATTAAGAAAATGACTAAGTATCGATGATCCAAGGAAAGAATAATGAGGAGGGTGGAGTAATAAGGGACCCTATGAAAGGATGAAGTGGAACAAAGAATTGAAGCTTGAGGGTTTGTAGGTTAAATAAAATAACTTCCTGCATTCTGAATTTGCAAAAAAGGGTTAAGTATGGGACACTCAGAGAGAAACACCAACTGTTGTTGAAGCACCAAAACATTGATAAAGGAAACTTGATCAAAATTTGGGTCCAACTATGGGACAATAACCATTGTGGTTTTTTAGAATCAAAATATCCTTGTGCATTTGCAAATGGAGTTAAAATAAAAATATGATAGTCTTAAAGGAAAAATAATAATGGTAATGATGAAATATGCAATAGGGATATATAAAACAAGACATGAAAGAAAGACTATGCACATTGATAGTGATAGAAAACCAAAAACATAAATGCTTGTGGTGTTTCTCATCATGAACTATTCCTTTGATATATTTCAACATTAAGAATTGAAACCACAAAATTTCTCTATTTGGTATGGTCCAATCCACAAATCCAACAATTTTGTGTGAAGATAAAACTTTTCTTTTGCTTATTTCTAGAGTAAAACCAATTCATATTTATTGAAGTCTTCGACAATATAATTTTGATCAAAATCCCTTTGACTATTTGTTGTCTTCTGTACATGGTAATCAATCCTTGTGTCCTTTTTTTCGTCCAATTAAATTGGTTGATAGTAACATGCTTGAATAATTGTGACTTATTCTTCATCTTCAATTCCTATGGAAATAGCTAATGCATTAAGTTCCAAATTCATTGGTGATATAACTTATTTTCCATACACCAAAGTGTAAAGTGAATGCCTCGTGTTTCCCTTTAAAGTATTTGGATTTTATAAAGATCATTTGTGAGCTTTTTATGCAAACCTTTTGACATGTTAAAACTATCTTTTTGAGGATTTGAATTAATGATTTGTTGGTTGATTCAACCAAACAATTACCTTGACGATAATAATTAGATTCTTATCCCATCAATATACCATATTCTCTACAAAGCTTTATGAATTTTGATCATATGAAGATAGAACCATTATTTGGTATGAATTTTTTAGGGACACCAAACCTGTATAAGATATTAATTGAAGAAGTAATTATAAATCAATAGTTTTCAGTGCCAAAACCTCTGTCCGCTTTTTGAAATAAGTAGTGGTAGTGATTATATATGAATTCCCAATATTTTGGATTTATAGGACCAATAACATTCAAACCCCATTGTGCAAATGGAAATTTAGCTAAAATAGATTTGAAAGGAATAACAACTCTTTTAATTCTTCCACACAACTTTTGACAAAGAACACATTTTCTGATTATTGCATAGGAATATCTAAAATAGTTGGCCAATAATAATAAGCTCTAATAATCTTGTGAGCAGTCACTATAGGTGAGAAATTTCCCACACATACTTCATGCAAGTCTTGTAGAAGTTGACTAGTATTTGAAGGATAAAAATATCTCAATAGGATTCCATTAATGTTTCTTCTAAACAAAACTCTAGAGACTAGAAAATCCTACTGGGAAAACCCACATTTCTTCAACTTTTCTAACAATTGGTGTTTCTTCAGTCTCTAACACCAACATCAAGTGTCATATGTTCTCCTTCCAGGTAGCATTGCAAAACCAATATATCATCCAAATAAACTATTAAAATGAATATATACATGGCCATAATACATCATCAATTAGTTTCATAACTTTAGTTGTTAGCTTGCATAAACCAAATGGCATGATCAACAATTCATACAAACCATGATTGGTTCTGAAGGTGGTCTTATGGGCTTCATATTTTTTACTAGAAATTGGTGGCATCCTAATTTTAAATCCATCTCAGTGAAGTATTTTACATGTTGCAACTTATCTAAAAAATCATCAATATTGAGCACCAGGTTCATTTCTTGAGTGTAAAATTTTTTAATGCTATGTAATCAATGAAAAATCGCCAATTCTCGTCTTTCTTTGGTACAATTGTGTTAGGTGATTGTAACCACCCTCCTCCCACATTTACCCACGTTACCCGGTCCACTGGTTAAACATGTGACGAGAGGATACTATGATGTGATTCAACCTCCTAGGTTACCTTAAGGAAGTGTAAATGATGGAACACAACCAATATGACCTTCCACACATCCTATAGAAACCTCAGGATCCAACCAACCCTTCCAGTTGATCAACCCCCGAGATAACTCAGCATTTGACTAACCTGGATCCTCATATTCTCCCATGAAAAGCCCTGCAAGTGACTAAGGCCTTCTAGTCACTCCCATAACAAGGAATGTCAATGATTGTGGAATTGTGGAATTTTCCAGCTAGTTATATGCCAGTGACCCCATATTTTATGCCACTTTTCTAGGGCCAGGACTCATGCCACTGCCCAGAACTTCATGAAAACTTCAGGAATGATAAATAACATGTAAAAAAAGGTACTAATGAAAACATTAATACAAGTACTTTATCTGACCCTACTATCCATGCCAGGAATTTTGTCAAACATGTCACAATTGTGTAATCTACAGGTCATAAAATCATATCTGAGCATAGGGGTATCATAATTATCTGAGATTCACAAGGAAGCATTGATGTCTTACCACAATAGTTGCATTATCATATATTAGGGAATATATACCTTATACATTAATTTTCCAATAAAAATATGATGAAATCCATACATCAAGTTTGTCATAAAACATACTGATGAAATCCATACATCAAGTTTGTCATAAAACATACTTATAAGCAACATATAATCAACAGAAACACTAAGGATATAACTGCCATGTATTTTTCATGTAAGCCAATAATTTTACACATGAAATAACAAGGAGCATAATCTCTTATTAACGAATGAATAGACCAACCAGGTTTGGGACTTCCACGAACCACCCGACCATAGATTGGTTGAACCAAATATTTCTTTCAGCCAATCACCCCCATGCCATACTCTAAGCATGAATGTGGGATCTCATGAAAAAAATTAAACAAAACCAAACCAAGGCTTCCAAAGGCCAAACCACCTCAACCCTGAACTAGTGATTCCACCTCACGATTGGATAACACTAACCATCACCAAATCGGTCTCTACCCAAGTTTTCTAGGGCTCCAAAGCATTTTTTTCAACCAGGGCTCCTGGGACTAGTAACCCAACCCACAACTGCCACTGGGATTTGAGAGATTTTGTCCAACTAGGGCTTCCAAGACTAGTAACTCAACCCACTAAGGGCTTCTAGAGTTTTTTTCCAACCGAGGCTTCCAAGACTAGTAACTCAACCCAAGTTGTTACTGGGCTTCCAAATTTTTTTTCCAACCAAGGCTTCCAGGAACTAATAACTCAACCCACATCCAAAGGAACATTAGAACCAACCAAAAAACAAAGATAAAACCCACAAAACCATGGTTATCCAGGAAATGGAAAGGCTAGGAAAAACCATTGTCATTATAGGCAATCCTCCATGCCAATGAAAAATCACAACCAGGAAACCACATGCAAGTCAAAAATAGCAAGTAAATCATTCATGCAACTCGATACTGTTGAGTCTCAAATCTGCATCTTTTCCATACACTTTTCTATACCTTTTTCATCCACCTGAACCTCCCAAGTTGTCAATATCATTGTATATTAATTGCAAAAGAGCATCTAACATGGTTTTTAAATATATTTTTGTGTCTGCTGTTTGATTTAGATTTTTCTCATTTAGCTGCGAAATCTTGCCACTTTCCGCAGCTGCTGCAACTTTCCGCAGCCATTTTGTGAAACTCTATGTTACAGGTGTCTTCAGGAGAAACGAGCCACATGGGCAAGTCAGAAATGATGTGGACATGGATCGTGTCCTATTGGCTCGAGCAAATTCATCTAGGGAGGCTGCAGTCAAAGGTGGCCAAATGGAAGTCAACCGTAGAGTTCCACGGTGACAGGACTCTGTTTCGTGTCACGTGGAGATCTATATGGCTGTTTCTGAATTACGGAAGACAAATCGACATCTGTACATGGCCCCATAGCCGAATTCAAACATCCACTCCTCATAGATTTACTCTCCAATGCGGCCATGATCCTAGATCTTTAGACGTAATGGTTTATGTGTTCTCCATCAGCATAAACTTCAGGGAATTAGTTATATTTCCTTTGTTATAAATAACGCGTTTGCATACGCATATTGGATTAGTCTCTGTTAGTTTTTATTAGTCTACTCTGTAATGTAATTACGTTGCCACTGTGTCGTAATATCACCTTTCTGTTATGACTGCATTTTAATATAAGAAGACTCTGTTTCCAAACGTAATTCGTACTTGAAGATTGTTGCCAAGGCTGGTGTAGAGGGCCCCTGCACTCGCCAAGGTTTTGTGCATTATTGTATAGTTCTTGTTTTATTTCTTTAAAGCTCATTGTTCCATAATCCATTCACATGTTTATACATTGCATCTTTCATGGTATATATGCTTCATTTCTGTTTATAATCTTTCATGCTTTCCATTTTACTTTTGTCTTTAATGTTTTATGTTATTAATCACTGATCAGTGTTCTTGTTTCAGGTTATAAATAGGCAGCCCAGGCATTTGCATAACTTTTTGAATAATGACATGGAATTAATATTGTTCTGCTGCTAATTTTCTTTTCTTAGTTTCTGTTTAATTTCAGTACTGCTTTGTTCATTTCAGTTTTGCTCATTTGCTTCAGTAGTTAGATTTAGATATATTAAATTGCTCATAACATCTTCAGTTGCCTCCGAAAGCCACAGCTGGACTGATGGTGAGGGATTGAATTGTGGATGTGTAGTTTGATATTAGTTTCCTTTCTGCAAGTTAGAAATATTAAATTGTGCATGACATCTTCAGTTACCTCCGAAAGCCACAGCTGGACTGATGGTGAGGGATTGAATTATGGATGTGTAGTTTGATATTAGTTTCCTTTCTGCAAGTTAGATATATTAAATTTCTCATAACATCTTCAGTTACCTCCGAAAGCCACAGCTGGACTGATGGTGAGGGATTGAATTATGAATGTGTAGTTTGATATTAGTTTCCTTTCTGCAAGTTAGATATATTAAATTGCTCATGACATCTTCAGTTACCTTCGAAAGCCACAGCTGGACTGATGGTGAGGGATTGAATTAGGAATGTGTAATTTGATATTAGTTTACTTTCTGCAAGTTAGATATCGGGTTACTCAAGTTGTTTATGGTTACCTCCGAAAATCATAGCTGGACTAATGATGAGGGATCAGAAGATAAGTTGATGTAATTTGATTTAGATTTACTTTGTTGCAACTTTTGGATTTCTTTCAGCATAGTTTCTTTTGTGTTTAGACAGCAGCAATAATAGTTTGGTTTTCATGCTCAATAGTTCGCTGTTTTGATTTATTAGACTAGCAGCACATTTTCATTTCCTTTCAAGTTTTGTCATTGTATGTTTCAAATTCTTTTTTTTAAGTTTCAAGTTGGTAAATCATTATAGAGGATATCATTTCCTTGAACAATCATAACCATACTTGTTTTTATTTCCATCTCACATTAGAAAACCAAAAACGACAAAAAGTTAAGAAATAGGTTATCTTGCACATATAGTGCGCCGCACTTCATCAGCTTACGAATCCCGGATTGATAAATTAATGTAGCAATTTAGGACACACTAAATTGACCAAACATTTTGGCGTCGTTGCTGGGGAAGTGTAAATAGGTAGCCAATTTCTTAAAAAAAAAAATAATAATAATAATAAAAGAAGGGAAAACTTGATAACTTCTTGAAGTATGCTCTCCTCTTGCACCTAGTGTGATCTGGAGGATCAGAAAAGAGAGTTATTGGTTCAGTAATTTCTTAAGTATGCTCTCTTCTTGCACCTAGTGTGACCTGGAAGATCAGAAAGAGGATTATTAGCCCAACTTTAAAATAAAAATAAAAATAAATGACATGCATAGAGCAAGAGATTCTAGGGGAAGGTTTATAGCTAAAGCCAAGAGTTCAATTTTCACAACTCCATCTTCTTCAAGGCATAGACAAGAATCACCGCCATCTACCCCTAGCCTTAAGATTTTTGGAATTCAAGGAGCAGCTGAATTAGAGGATTCTCCTATACCACCTACTAAATCTCATTTAGAAAAGGAAGAGACTCTCTCTCATCCTCCCTTGATAGAAGAACTAGAGGACTTTAAGGACTCTAAAGAAACTATCATGGCAGAGGAAGTAATAGATGGAGGAAGAGGTAGAGGTAGAAGAGGAGGAAACAATGGAGACAACAATGGTGAAAGAAATAATGAAAGAAATAGGGAAGGAGACAACTTGTTTGGTTTCCCTATAGTTGATGAGGAAACTCATACAACGATGAAAAATATCTCACCATCTGTCCTCCCTAACTTTTATGGATTGTGAAGTGAGGATCCTGAAACATTTCTGTTTGAGTTTGAAGTCGTGTGCCGAACCTATGACTATATGGAAGACTCTCAAAAACTCAAACTGTTTCCTTCAACATTGAAGGGAGCCGCTTTGAAATGGTTCATGGGATTAACCACTCAATCTATTAGGACTTGGAATGATATGAAACAAACATTTTTGGATAGATATTTGGACTATTGTATGCCCACCAATCACAAGGATGAGGTATTCAAAATGATGGAAAAAGAAGATGAAAATTTGGAAGACTTACTTGAAAGATTTCAATACAACTTGAAAAGAGCAAAGATGAGCAACTTAGATGATGAAACCTTGAAAGCCCTCATATTAAAAGCCATTAGAGATGAATGGATAGATATTTTAAACGATGGGGAAAGGAGACATTTCTCAACTTCCACTTCGTGATATAACAGAACTATGTGTCCATCTCTCAAGAGGAAAATCTAAAACAGGAAAAGGGCCTAGGGATCCTTCTCTTATTAGGGCTAACAAATCTGCAACTGGATCAGTAAGTAGGGCGGAGATTGGTAACATGCTTGATGAATTCAAAACTGATATCTTAGGGAGCCTTAGTGAACAACTAGACACCCTTAAAATCCAAAACAAGCAGAAAGCAGAAACTGATGCTCTAGCCATCTTTTGTCTGAAATGTAGGAAGAAACATGCTTTAAGGGAATGTCCCTTGGATGCAAAAGTTGTAGAAACATGTATGATTTGCTCAGAGAATCATGAGATCAAGGATTGTCCTTCAATTCCTGGACTCAAAGCTGTTTTTAAAGAAGACCCAAATTCAGTAGAATCTCTCTGTTTTGTCGCAAGGAGACCTTGGCAGGGACAACAAACTCAAGGGTTTAACAACCCTATGAATCTTCAAACCCCACCAAATTGGAATCCTTGGCAACAACCTTGGCCCCAACATCAAAATCTATATCAGCCATGGGTACAAGGGATGCAAAATCCTTATGGGAGATTTGCTCAATTTTATCAATATCCTCCATATTTTCAAAATCAACAAGCTCCACAACTTCCAAACCCAAATCCACAACTTTCATTGCCATTTCCACAACAACAACCTTCTCAAAAAAATACAAATCCTCAACTCATGCTTCCATACCAACAGAAGACAAATCAACTTCCAGCTCAGCCATTGCCAAATCCTAATAATAAAAATCCTCAGAATACTTACATGGTAGAAGGAAAACAATTTCCTACCTATATGATTGTTCCTCTCAACGATGTACAACTCAGATCTGGTAGAGTTTTAGAAAAACCTTCTATAGATATTCAAGAGCAAGATACCTATGAGGAGGACTCTCTTCAAGTCAATAAGGGTTCTGAGGAAGAATCTCTTCAAAATTCAAGCATTCAAAAAGAAAAAGAAAAGTTAACACCCACAACTCCTATAGTTGAGCAACCTGCATCTTCATCTACACCTCCTTTTCCTGAAAGACTACAAATTGACAAGGGGGTGGAAAAACAAATCTTGTTGCCTAACTATGGATTTTCTAGATGAATTGAAGAATGTTTGTATCAAGATTCCCTTGCTACAAACCATTCGAGAGATTCCTATTCTAGCAAAAACCATAAAGGAGTTGAGTTTCAAAAGACCAGGAAGGAAACTAAAAGACACAAGAAGAATCCACCTGGTAGGAAAGATTTCAGATATTATAATGGGAAAAATTACCATGCAGAAGTATGTAGATCCAGGAAGTCCAATTGTCAAGACACATATAAATGGGATAGAAATTCCAAACACATTGATTGACTTAGGGGCTGCTATCAACATTATGAGTAGACAGACTATGGACCAGCTTAAACTTCCTAACCTTCTTTTTACACCTACTTTACTGCAACTTGCAAATCGATCAATTATTAAACCAGATGGTGTATTAGAAGATATTTCAGTCTCCTTAGATTCTTGGGAATATCAGGTAGATTTTATGATTTTGACTCCCAAGAGTAATCTAGGAGGGCACCCACTTATCTTAGGAAGACCTTGGCTAGCCACAGCTGATGCTTTTATTAGTTGTAGATCTGGGGATATGTACATTTCTAATGGTAATTCGACAAAGAAATTCAATTTTTATCCTCCAACAAAAGCAATTACAGAAGTAGGAGACAATGAATGGGTCGATGATGAGGACATTATACAACCTGTCTTTACCATTTCAGAGATCAGTGAGGATACTCAAATTCTGAACACATTAGAAAATTTTGAGACATCTTCAAAATATGACCCCACACAATTTAAGTTGGAATCTGACATAGAATATTTATCATCAAGACAAATGTCTCTTTACTCTATGGAAGAGTTTGGTAGTTCTACTATTGAGATTTTTCCAGGAAAAACATTGAATATCAACAAACATTTGAAAAAGTCACAACAAGAAGAACTAACCAAAATCTTGCAAAAACATTCTACTGCATTTGCATGGGAGTATACTGACATGAAAGGTATTGATCCTAAGACTTGCATCCATCATATCTATATTGAGGAAAACATTAGACCAATCAGACAACCTCAAAGAAGGATGAATCCAAATCTTAAGGAGATAGTGAAAGAAGAGCTCCAAAAACTTCTCAATGTAAACTTCATTTATCCAATTTCAGATAGTCGATGGGTTTCTCCTTTGGTTATAGTACCTAAAAGAATGGTAAATGGAGAGTATGCATTGATTACAGGGAGTTGAACAAAGCAACTTTGAAGGATCACTTTCCTTTGCCTTTTATTGATCAGGTATTAGATACATTAGCAGGTTAAAAGTACTTTTCATTTTTGGATGGTTTTAGTGGCTATAATCAAATTCAGGTAGCACCTGAAGATCAAGATAAGACCACATTTACTTGTCCATGGGGAACTTTTGCCTACCGAGTGCTTCCTTTTGGGTTATGTAATGCAACTGCAACATTCCAAAGAGCAGTACTAGGAATTTTTTCTGATCTAATCCATGATTGTGTAGAGGTTTATATGGATTATTTTACAGTTTATGGTAATTCATTTGAAGAGGCATTAGAAAATTTGGAAAAAGTCCTTATAAGATGTAAAGAAACAAACCTTTCATTAAGCCATGAAAAATGCTTTATGATGTTTACTGAAGGGATTGTTTTGGGGCATCATATTTCAGGAGATGGGATTAAGGTTGATAGATCAAAATTTGAAGTCATATCCAAGTTACCTATTCCAAATTGTCAAAGAGATGTTAGAAGTTTTCTGGGATTTACTGGTTACTATAGAAGATTTATAGAAAACTTCACTAAAATAGCATCTCCACTCTTCAAATTGCTTACAAAAGACTGTGAATTTAAATGGGATCCTGATTGTCAATCGGCTTTTGAAACTTTGAAAACAAGAATATCTGAAGCACCTATCTTGAGAGGACCAAATTGGAAACTTCCTTTCCATATTTCTACAGATGCTTCAGATACAGCTCTTGGAGCTGTGTTGGGTCAAAAAGATTTAATTCCTTATGCCATTTATTACACCAGTCAAAATTTGACTCCCACAGAGTTGAATTATACTGTGACTGAAAAAGAGTTCTTAGCTGTTGTTCATGCAATTAATAAGTTTAGACATTACATAACATGCTATGAAACTTTTATTCATACTGACCATTCTGCAATTAGATATTTAATGAACAAACCTGTTACTAATGGCAGAGTGACAAGATGGCTTTTACTTTTGCAAGAATTCAATATTACTGTGTTGGATAGACCAGGAAAACAGAATACAGTAGCTGATTTCTTGTCTAGAATTGAAAATACTAAAGAAGATTCTCCTGTAGAAGATAAGTTTCCTGATGAATATTTGTTTGCAGTAACTATTAAGACCCCTTGGTATGCAGATATTGCTAACTATTTGGTTACAGGGAAACTACCTTCACATTTATTTCAAAGAGAAAAACGAAAAATTATTCAGGAGAGTTCAAGATATTCATGGATTTCTAACGAATTGTTTAAAACAGGGCCAGATCTTGTGATCAGAAGATGTGTCAGGGAAGATGAAATGCCTGATATTCTTAAGGCATGTCATGATGAACCATGCGGCGGACACTTTGCAGACAAAAGGACGGCCTATAAAATCCTCTTTTTAGGATATTATTGGCCTTCCCTCTTCAAAGATGCAAAACAATATGTCAAAAGGTGTGACAGCTGCCAAAGAGTAGGGAAACCTACCCTTTCAAATGAAATGCCATTACAAACACAGGTACTCATTGAACCCTTTGAAAAATGGGCTTTAGATTTCATTGGACCTATTAATCCACCATCTAAGCAAAAGAAGTATATATTGGTTTGTACTGATTATGTTACTAAATGGGTAGAAGCCAAAGCATTAGTATCTGCTACTGAAAATTCGGTTGTTCATTTTCTTTATGAGGATATTTTTACTCACTTTGGTGTTCCAAGAGAAATTGTGACAGATCAAGGAAGCCAATTCACATCCAACTTGGTGGAGAAATTGATGGAAGAATACAAAATCAAGCACAGAAGATCTACTCCTTACCATCCGCAAGCAAATGGTCAAGTGGAGTCTACCAAAAAAGTTCTTGAAAGTATCATCACCAAAACTGTTCATCTACATAGAAGAGATTGGGCAGAAAGGCTTCCTGAAGCCTTGTGGGCCTACAGAACTACATGGAGAAATACAACAGGACATTCTCCCTATGAACTTGTTTATGGAAAGAAGTCCTGCTCCCCATTGAGTTCCAAGTCAAAACCTTCAAGATGGCAGTTCAGTTGGGGATGGATCTATCAGAAGCCCAAAAGCATAGAATGGAGCAGTTGAATGAGCTAGATGAGATCAGACAAGAGGCAATTCTAAGAACTGATCTAATTCAATATCAAAGAGCTAAATGGCATGACAAATACATCAAAGAGAAGAAGTTTCAAGAAGGAGATTGGGCATTGTTATTTGATTCCAAGTTTAAAGATTTTAAAGGAAAATTTCAGACTCATTGGCTTGGGCCATATGAGATTGACAAGATCTTTAGCAATGGAGCGGTAAGAATCAAGACCATTGATGAGTTTTAAACTCCTCTTATTGTGAATGGCCACAGATTGAAAGTTTATCATAAGCCACTCTCAAAAGAGGATTTTGTCAAAATGTTTCAAGAAAATTCTGCAATCAGACTGGTACAGAATAATTCTTCTTCTCCACCAGCCTAGCTTTTGTTATTTTCAGTTAAAAAATAAAAATAAAATAAAAATTGTATAAGCCTGAAAACCAATCACTGATTGGCAGTCTTATACAGAAAATATAGGGTGAAAATCAGGAACACCTGACACTCTATATTTTCCAAAAAAAAATCTCTCTTTCATTTTACAAAGTTTTGTGACCATCCACTCCATTCCATTCCACTTCATCCCACTTCATTTTCACTCCACTTCATTCCATTTCACTTCATTTTATTCCATTTCATCAATAAAATTCTTTTTCATGACCATTTCCATCTGGTCATTTGTCATCCATTCATGTTCATTCATCCAAATAATAGTTGTGTCAGTTTCCGCAGCTGACATCTGTTTCCGCAGCTGACACCAGTTTCCGCAGCCAGAAGCAGATTCTGCAGCTACAACTCTGTTTTCAAAAGAATGTACAGCCAGATGTTATTTACATAATCATGACATTAAATGCAGGTGAGAGGACCAAAAATAAAGGCATGGAGCATTCAAGATACCAATGAAGAGCAACTAATTGAAGACCAAGGAAAAAGGCAAAGATTCCAAGGTATGAGTAAAATTCAATTCAAATAGCATTGAAAACACATTTTTATATAGTTCTAAACCATAAGCTCCATCCATTATGTGCAATGATTATATTGACAAATTACGTAACCCTTTCACGATCTCCATATGATCCTCTCGCATTCATTCTCAAACGGTTCCATAATTAAACCCCCGATCTTCACTCATACTCCGATATTCCACCGGTGATAATGAGACGTAGTTGATTTGACCACGGACTCTTACAACCGCATAAATCCATAGCCGTTGTTTAAACATGCTCACATTTATTTTGCAGCCACCAAATTTCAAAACATTGTCGGATGTGTTATACTCCTCCTATTGTTCTGTTAATCTCACAGCCACATCTTTGCCGTGCTCACGAAACCCCTCTCTGTTCTGTCTCACTCCATTTCTTTCTCTATTATGCTACAGCCTGTATATCCACTCTTTGATATCTACCTACAGTCATTGTGCTCATCTTCGTGCATTCAACCGTTCTATTTCCATTGAATTCTCACGTAGGCAAATCTTTGAAGAGCAGAAAGAAGAATGGGTAAACTGTTAAGAGCAGAACCGGAAGGACCTAAGTTCATGGAAGGATATCCGCAAGTAAAAGATGTATTGAAGAAAGAAAAGTGGTTGCGGTTTATCCAAAAATTCAGAGGTTATCATAAATAAGTGACAAAATCATTTGCAAGGTCGTTCAATGACCTGGAAGTAGAGATTGGAGACCTTAAGTTTGCAGTGAACGAGGCGTCTATAGCAACTGCCACGGAACTTCCTCAAGAGGGTGAGCGTTGGTTTAAAAATAAAAGCATTAGTGATGAAGCCTGGAGAACAATCTTACGAAACCAAGGTATGGACATAACTATTTTTAAAAGAGGAATTCCTTTTCATGCATTGAAAGAGGAATGGGCTATTTCGCTGCTAGTTGTTCAAAAATTCATTACCTGTGAAGGCCGTTTTGGGTCCATGTATATGTACCATACCAGATTGCTGATGAATTTTCTAGATAATCAAACTCTCAATCTCCCATATTTTCTATTAAATAGTTTGAAGAAAATGTCTGTGACTGTTCAAAAGCATTTGGGAGATGTAGAACCACATCTATATCACCACGGTCTTGTAAAAATTTTGATTGAAAAAGAGTTAAAGGAGAAGAAAGACACATGGGAACAATTTTTGATTAGAAATTTCTTTGAGGAACCTCAGGAAATTCTTGAAGGTAGCACATCAAGAAGGAGTAGGAGAAAAAGAATAAATGATGAAACCCAAAGTACTCCTACTCAAGAAATTCCTGAAGGTAGCATATCAAGAAGGAGTAGGAGAAAAAGAACAAATGATGAAATTCAAAATACTCCTACTACTACAATTGGAAGAACTGATAGGGAAGAGAGACTGTCAAAGAGGAAGAAGAGAGAAACCAAGGGTAAAAAGCCAATAACGTCAAAAGAGAGAAAAAGTATTGAAGCTATACATCAAACCCCTTCTTCTGAAGAAGAAGATCAGCAAGTGCTATCTGAAAGATTAGTTTATCTTAAAAGACAATCATATATGGCCAAGAAAACAGAGAAAGGAAAACAAAAGCAAAAGGACAGTGGTCCACAACGTGTGAGAAGAAGTTCCAGACTTAAGGGGAAATTGAGGAAAACGCAAATGAAGGGTCCTCATTTCATTGATTTGGGAGAGGAATCATCTGAACAGTCCCCAGCTGACCATAGTCCATCTCAGTCAGTTAGTGAACCTGGTTCATTTCATTCTCAGTCAGACATTGAACATAGTCCATCCCATTCTCAGCAAGATGTTGATGTGAGCCCTTCTCAGCCAGATTTTGAAGATAACTCTCCTTCACGGCATTTTGGGGACATCCCAATAAAAATGACACCTGAAATAGACCCCAAGCAACAAGAAGTATATGATTATATAGAATCTTTGGAAAAAGCAGCTACAGGTCCTAGTACTTCGTCCATTCAGCCTCACACAGTGCAGGATGATTTAGTCCAATCACTAAAACAGGAAGTCTTTGAGCTAGAGATTTTAAATAGACACATTAAAAATGAAAATGAGGCATTGAAGGAACAAGGAAAATTAGACAAAATCATTCATGATAATACCATGCTACATTTGGGAATATGGCAGAAGAAGAACAAGAAATTGAAAAGGAAATGCCAGAAGTTAAGCAGAGCACTGGTTAATATCAAATTTAGATGCCTAATGAAGAAGCCTAGGATGTTGGCAGCACCAAGGAAGAAGAGGAGAGGTTTGGATGTACTGGCTGAAGTGTCAAGGCATATGAACTGAGGAAGGATTATCAAAAATTTGGTTGCATGAGGACATGCAACACCTTCACAGTGGGGGTATGTTGAGTCTCAAATCTGCATCTTTTCCATACACTTTTCTATACCTTTTTCATCCACCTAAACCTCCCAAGTTGTCAATATCATTGTATATTAATTGCAAAAGAGCATCTAACATGGTTTTTAACTATATTTTTGTGTCTGTTGTTTGATTTAGATTTTTCTCATTTAGCTGCGGAATCTTGCCACTTTCCGCAGCTGCTGCAACTTTCCGCAGCTGCTGCAACTTTCCGCGGCCATTTTGTGAAACTCTATGTTATAGGTGTCTTCAGGAGAAACGAGCCACATGGGCAAGTCAGAAATGATGTGGACATGGATCGTGTCCTATTGGCTCGAGCAAATTCATCTAGGGAGGCTGAAGTCAAAGGTGGCCAAATGGAAGTCAACCGTAGAGTTCCACGGTGACAGGACTCTGTTTCGTGTCACGTGGAGATCTATATGGCCATTTCTGAATTGCGGAAGACAAATCAACATCTGTACATGGCCCCATAGCCGAATTCAAACATCCACTCCTCATAGATTTACTTTCCAACGCGGCCATGATCCTAGATCTTTGGACGTAATGGTTTACGTGTTCTCCATCAGCATAAACTTCAGGGAATTAGTTATATTTCATTTGTTATAAATAACGCATTTGCATACGCATATTAGATTAGTCTCTGTTAGTTTTTATTAGTCTGCTCTGTAATGTAATTACGTTGCCACTGTGCCGTAATATCACCTTTCTGTTATGACTGCATTTTAATATAAGAAGACTCTGTTTCCAAACGTAATTCGTACATGAAGATTATTGCCAAGGCTGGTGTAGAGGGCCCCTGCACTCGCCAAGGTTCTATGCATTATTGTATAGTTCTTGTTTTATTTCTTTAAAGCTCATTGTGCCATAATCCATTCACATGTTTATACATTGCATCTTTCATGGTATATATGCTTCATTTATGTTTATAATCTTTCATGCTTTACATTTTAGTTGTGTCTTTCATGTTTTATGTTATTGTTAACTGATCAGTGTTCTTGTTTCAGGTTATAAATAGGCAGCCCGGGCATTTGCATAAATTTTTGACTAATGACATGGAATTAATATTGTTCTGCTGCTAATTTTCTTTTCTTAGTTTATGTTTAATTTCAGTACTGCTTTGTTCATTTCAGTTTTGCTCATTTGCTTCAGTAGTTAGATTTAGATATATTAAATTACTTTCATGTATCTTGGTGCCTCCGAAAGCCACAGCTGGACTGATGGTGAGGGATTGAATTATGGATGTGTAGTTTGATATTAGTTTCCTTTCTGCAAGTTAGATATATTAAATTTCTCATAGCATCTTCAGTTGCCTCCGAAAGCCACAGCTGGACTGATGGTGAGGGATTGAATAATGGATGTGTAGTTTGATATTAGTTTCCTTTCTGCAAGTTAGATATATTAAATTGCTCATAGCATCTTCAGTTGCCTCTGAAAGCCACAGCTGGACTGATGGTGAGGGATTGAATTATGAATGTGCAGTTTGATATTAGTTTACTTTCTGCAAGTTAGATATATTAAATTTCTCATAGCATCTTCAGTTGCCTCCGAAAGCCACAACTGGACTGATGGTGAGGGATTGAATTATGAATGTGTAGTTTGATATTAGTTTACTTTCTGCAAGTTAGATATCAGGTTACTCAAGTTGTTTATGGTTACCTCCGAAAATCATAGTTGGACTAATGATGAGGGATCAGAAGATAAGTTGATGTAATTTGATTTAGATTTACTTTATTGCAACTTTTGGATTTCTTTCAGCATAGTTTCTTTTGTGTTTAGACAGCAGCAAGAATAGTTTGGTTTTCATGCTCAATAGTTCGTTGTTTTGATTTATTAGACTAGCAGCACATTTTCATTTCCTTTCAAGTTTTGTCATTGTATGTTTCAAATTCTTTTTTTTAAGTTTCAAGTTGGTAAATCATTATAGAAGATATCATTTCCTTGAACAATCATAACCATACTTGTTTTTATTTCCATCTCACATTAGAAAACCAAAAACGATAAAAAGTTAAGAAATAGGTTATCTTGCACATATAGTGCGCCGCACTTCATCAGCTTACGAATCCCGGATTGATAAATTAATGTAGCAATTTAGGACACACTAAATTGACCAAACAGATACCTGCAAGAAAAATATGTTGTAGTTGTTGAACCTGATGTCCTCTTGCGCTTTCCTTCTCTTCATTTTCCTACTTCCTCCAAATACCAAGTATGACACACTCCTCCAAGAGTCCTCTAAGAAAATTATAAGTGTCCAGTATGAGAGCGAGAAAGAATAGAATGAGAGCTCCAAAACTGAACTGAAAAAAGTCCCACACTTACCAAAGCTTGCCAATTGATCCTCAAAAGCCTTTTTATCAATGGTGCCTCTATTTTCTTCATTTTCATCCTCACATGCAACATGTTACCTTTCACCTCCTTTTCTCCTAATTTCCATTAATTTCATAAATAAAATCCAATTAATTCCACTTTTCCTTTCCAAATCCTTTGCCATTTACTTTTCCAATTTCATTAGCCATAAATAAATCAAATGTACACCCACTAGGATGTTTTTCCCACCATTCATCTTGGAATATGTGTCCCATGACATTGGTATTATATTTTTTTTACATAGAAATTCAACTAGGGTTGTTACAGAACCCCCCTTAGGGGAACATTTTCCCCGGTGTTCGGTGACACATACAACCAACAAAACCACTAAAGACCAAAACAAACTGCCCATTGAGATTTATAACATAGCTCGTTGCAGTATTTAAAATGACATCCTAGTGAAAACATGACAACATGTCGCTTACTGGAGCTTTATAACACATCTCATTGCGGTTTTTACAATAAAACCCACATTTACACTTGTGCACATTTGCTTCAACCAAAAAATAACCATATTGTTTATGGATATTTATAAATAAAACTCGATACAATATTTAAAATAATATACGCATATGCACATTTTCTATAACTAACAAATAAAAGGATATTTTATCTCTATCAATAATAAGTAAATCCAAAGGCTCACACCTCTACCCTCAAAAGTAGTACCAGGATTCACTTCCTTCCCAGTAAGTCCATAATCCACTGCCATATCCAAATTCTGCATCCAATGTCCAACGCTACAATCCTATGACACTTGTCCTCTCAGTGAATAGTTATTGTCTCATTGTTCTAGGGTGCACTCCCAATCTAATTCCATATGGAAATGATAATGACCAAAACAAAACCATCCCTAACCTGCCCTTTTCTACTAGACAGTCCCTCGGGAAATCTAGTTACCCACTTTTGTGTAGTCACACACCTTCCAAGTTTCGCGGGCATCCCCTTACATAGTCCCTCAAGTGACCCCTCCCTTGCAAGGCTTCCTCGCATCGGAAGGTTAAAAAACAAAGGCATATCCGTACCTCAAAACCATCATATAGGTCATAACATGCTCATGGAAATCAATGGACATTACTGGGTACTAGTGTCCCACAATGTCCCTACTCTTGAAATGCTCTACCAACATATTATTTCCTATTTCAATTTATTTCACTGTTGACACTGCTAATTCTTGCAATCACTTCCATGGCACCCCAAACCGAGAATTTCAACCATTCTTTCTTGTACAAATCACAAAATTTCCATTAGATTCAAAATAAATTGAAATAAATCAAAATCATACCTCATTATTGGTCCATCAATAAGGTACACTTGCAATTATGTTCCCTTCCTATTACAACAATTCAAACTAGTTTTTTGATCAAATCATCA
Organism: Pinus albicaulis; assembly: GCA_034641835.2. Classification (NCBI taxonomy): domain Eukaryota; kingdom Viridiplantae; phylum Streptophyta; class Pinopsida; order Pinales; family Pinaceae; genus Pinus; species Pinus albicaulis. Next base: position 1,536,547,303 of record CM076581.1, read on the forward strand.
TGTATAAACATATCACATTTAGTTAGCTCAAAACACATCCATCATAATAAAAACCATAGATAACATGTAACCATCATAAACCAGAATCATAGATCACATGCATAGTTAAAACTAAAATAAAATATTGATACTTATCCTTTAATTGATTCTTATCTTCTACCTTTATCCTTTGTCCATTCCGTACGCACACCAGATCAGTGGCCACACCCGAAAAACAAAAAATGCCTTCTCTATAACCACGTACACATACACATAGTGTGCATCAAACACATACAACCACACATGGCCTACAACACCATACAATACATACACTTACACCTGGCGTACAACACAACACATACACCTACATCTGACATAAAACACATACACCTACACCCAACGTACAACACAACACATACACCTACATCTGACATACAAAACATACATCTATGCCCGGCGTACAACAAAACACATACACCTGCACCTGACATAAAACACATACACCTGCACCCGGTTTACAACACAACACATACACCTGTATTTGGTGTACAACATGTAGAAATTTGCTGAATAATGATTAATTATCCACCGAGACTATCCTGATCACATATCAATTCGAATTCATATGCAACACATAATCTCTTCCACTCAGATCATCACACATGCGGAAATAAAACAAGCGATAGCACATTAACACAGTATGTATGGGGAAAGCTTATAGCTGAAAACCCCGCGGCTATTGTGTATATTATAATGGAGAAAACATGTAACAAACTCAGTACAATACTCCTCACAAGTACTCAGTACTATCTCATGAAGTTACACACAAACTAGCTTGGTTTTGAACAAGTCACAGGTTCAAAACACATCCACTAATTGCCTGCCTCTATTGCGCAATCAAGGCTGGTCTAATGAGATATCCAAGGTTCGAATCTCCTTGGCTTGACAGCGCAATCATCATGGGAAATTCCTCCAAGTGTGGTGCAAATCTCATGCACAACTGATGTCGCCACTGATAGCTAACTCCACCCTTTCATCTACCTCTTTCACTGGTCTCCACTGAACTGTCCATGCACCGTAGTGAACTGATGTGTTCTTGAGTTGAATAATGAGTTACTAATTAATGAATTAAATAATATTTAATTCACTCCTCTCATTACTAGTTGATTAGCTAGTTAAACTAATCTCAACTAGTTCAACTAAGTTAAACCGAACACAACTCCACCATCTGTCTCATCAACTCCACCAAACTTCTGCCACTGAAGTCCTAACTGAAGTCAACCATGCATGAGCTCACAAAACCCCTAGGAATAGCGTAATTCCTCTGTCAGATGCATGAGCCACTTCTGTAGCTCGAACTGAAGTGCTCCAAGAGAGTAAACTGAAGTTTAGAGTCCAAATATTATTAAGGGTAAATAATATTTGACTTCCTTATTTTTAGGATAGGCAGTCTAAAAATAGACTTCGACCTATAGGTCCAAAAATAGAGGTCCATATATTTTTTACCAACATGACCAATACTCCAAGAATAACATACTGCAACCCCTGGACCATGCTCCATATGTCTAAAAATAGACATAGTCTAAAAATAGACTTTGCGCCAAAATTTTCCTGCGGGCCCACTTAGTGAAGGCGACTTCATTTCACTAAGCTCCATCATCTTGCTGCATTTTCAACACTCCCTCTCAGCAAGATATGGATTATCTGCAACCCCTATCCTGCCTCTGTGGAATTCGAACTTTCTCCTGGTGAGCGCCTTCATCAGGATGTCGGCATCCTGATCCTCCGTGGGAACATATGAAAGCATCATGATTCTCCACTGAACACAATCTCTGATATGATGGTACCTGATGTCGATGTGTTTGGATGTATCATGAAATACTGGATTAGCCGAGATTTTAATGCAACTCTGGTTATCACAGTAAATCACTGTAGGCTCCAAATGCAACCTGAACAATCCAATGAGGATCTTCCTCATCCAAATAGCCTCGCATGCAGCCAAGCTAGCTGCCATGTACTCGGCCTCTGCTGAACTGAGTGCCACGGATCTCTGCTTCCTGCTGTACCAGGAAACTGCTGTCGACCCAATGCTGAAAACTCCTCCGGAAATAAAGAGGCCAGCAAAGCAAGTTACGGCGGGATGACGCACGATGTTTGATTGCACTGATGGATGGAGTTCTCCCTAGTTGAGAAGGAGTGTTAAATTTGGACAACTAGGTCCAAACTCCATGTTATGCTGCTCAGATTAAGAGGCTACTCTCTCCAAAGAGCTTGGTAGGCTTAACCATAGCTTGCGAAAGCTGGTTAACTGCATAGCATATATCGGGTCGAGTATTGACCAGATACATCAACGACCCCACCAACTGTCGATAGACAGTGGCATCCACTACCTCCTCCGAAGTAGCATCTCCCTTCCTCCAACCTCCAGGAAGAGGGGTATCAACAGGCTTGCAGCCTCGCATGTTGAACCTCTCCAGAATCTCCCGGGCATACTTGCCCTGAGAAACAAACAGTCCTCCGCTGCGCTGCCAAATCTCCAATCCCAGGAAATAATGAAGGATTCCCAAGTCCTTCATCTCAAACTCTCGTGCAAGATCCTCCTTGCATGAAAGTATCAACTGCTCATTGCCAGTCAAAATCAGATCATCTACATATAGTACGATGATCAATAGCTTCCCCTCCACCACAATCTGGTACAGGTTTGGATCCGCCTCACTCTTGGAGAATCCAAGCCCGGTGAAGTAGCTGTCTATCCGAGTGTACCAAGCACGAGGTGCTTGCTTCAGCCCGTACAGTGCTCTCTTGAGTAGGCACACATGCGACTCACTGCTGAAGATCTCAAAACCTTCAGGCTGCTCTATGTACACCTCCTCCTCAATAACTCCATTGAGGAACGCAGTCTTCACATCCATCTGATGAATGTGCCACCCCATCTGCGCTGAGAGAGCAAGGATCATCCGTATGGAAGAGTACCTTGCGATAGGTGCAAACGTCTCCTCATAATCGATCCCCTCGATTTGTGAAAAGCTGCGAGCGACAAATCTCGCCTTGTACTTCTCCACACTCCCGTCAGCCGCCTGCTTCACTTTGTAGATCCATCGCGAACCCACCACTGATTTTCCCACCGGTCTTGGGACAATCTCCCATGCACTGTTCCTGACGATCGAATCATATTCTTTGATCATGGCATCAACCCATGCGGGTTCCTCCACAGCTTCCTCAAAAGAGGATGGCTCCGTCATGACACATTGACTCACAAGAGCCATGTATCCAGTGTACCGATCCGGTGACTACCTCTGTCTGCGCTGTGCTGTAGGTGGTCCTACAACCTTCTCTGCATCCCGAGCCAGTCGCTCAGCTTCTGTAGTGCGCATGCGCCCTCTGATGGTTGGCGCTGCCTGGGTGGTTTCTTCCACCTCCTGAACCTCCTCTTGTGGCCGATCCACATCCGGAAGCTCCTCCTTAGGAACTAACAGCTCCTCATCTACATGCAAGTGTAGCTCCCTCTCAAGCGAACACTGCATGGCTTTCTCCTCCTGAAATTTTATATCCCGTCGCACAACAGTCTTGCGACTGTCTGACAAATACACCTAGTAGTTGTGAGCTGTATCAGTGTACCCCACAAATATTCCAACCTCAGCAGTTGGATCCAGCTTCCTTCTCGCATCCTTCGTCACATGCATGTAGACAGGAGAACCAAAATCCGCAAATGGGAAATATCAGGCCTCTTGCCAGAATAAGCCTCCTCCAGTGTACTCATGCCAAGAACCTTGTGAGGACAACGGTTCTGCACATACACTACTGTATTTCATGCCTCATCCCACAAGTGAAGGGGTAGGCCCTGATCATGCAACATCGCCTGCAAAGACTCCATGATCAAGCCTGTTCTCACTCAACCTTCAACACCTCGCTCATCAGGGTTTGATTGTATGAGTCTCTTCAACCCTTTTTTTGACAGAGAATTCTTGAATTTCAACAAGAGAATTCACCATCACATTTCACTCCTTAGAGTATCCACTTCTCCTTAATCTCTTCTACCACTAGTATTTTTTGTAAACTCAACAGATTCACATGGTCGTTTTCCTTCTTCACATGAAGAAGGATTCATCACTTTCAAGAGAATCATCAACAAAGATCACGTAGTACTGTGCTTCTTCTGTCGGCTAACCGAGAAAGGACCACACACGTTCAGGAACTTCCCTCAAGGATCATCGTGCGATTCATCCTTCTCGTGAAAGGTGGCTTTCACATACTTCTAAGTACACCCTCAGACCGGACTGACCGTGCAAGAGTGCCCTTAGGAAGCCCATTATAAATCATGGCAGAATCTTCAAAGCTCCATGGTGAAGGTGGCCCAATCTCCTGTGCCACAGTTCGCCCTCATCATCCCAGCTCACCACTTCTCCCGCCTTGTATGCCATAGCTGCGCAGCCATCTACCTGCAACTGATAAAGGTTCTTGGTTCAAACCCCTATCTTCCGGGTCTCTCCAGTAGTCTTACTGCGCAGGAAGGATTTTCCTTCGCTGAAGACCACATCATACCCCTTATCCTCCAACATCGCCACAAAGATCAAGTTCTTCTTCAATCCAGGTACATGCATGACATCCTTCAATACAAAGGGCTTACCAGACTCCCTCTGAAAGGATATGGTACCGATACCAGTCGCACTGTATCTACCATCATCGCCCATCTCGATGTGCACACCCAAATATTTGTCCTCCAGATCTGAGAACAAATCCCGATCTCCCGTCATATGAAATGACGCACCGTTGTCCAAGAACCACACCGATCCCATCACACTTGAAACCAAGCATGCGATCAGTGAAAATTCAAGCTCGAACTGTGAAGCCAAAGCTTCTCCATCTGCAGATCTTCTCGCTTGCTTGTTTTTCTTCTTCTTTGGACAATTGGTAGCATAATGTCCGTGATCATGGCAGTGAAAACACTTCACTTTCGCCATATCCTGCTTCTTGCCCTTTGCACCGGAATGAGAAGTTTTCTTACCCTTCCCCTTCTTTGCTTTGGCAACCAAAGCGAAATTTTCTTCATCAGCTCCCTTTGATGAAGATCCATCCCGAGTAGTCCTCCTTATCTCCTCCTGCATGAGATCCGCCCAAAGGCGCTCCCATCCCGGCAGCTTCTCCCGACCATTGACACTATCTTGATATGAGTGCCAAGCCTTCGGAAGACCAAGGAGAGCCAGGTCGACCATGTCCTCATCTTCGATAGTCACCCCCACACTTCCCAGCTCATCTCTGCATTGAGTGAACTTCGTGAGGTATTTGGCGATACTGTCGCCCTTCTCCATCTTGATGTTCCCGAGCTTATCTTTGAGCGCCAGCTTCCTTTGGTCGCTCTTACTCTGGAATAGATCCGTCAAAGCTTTCCACATTAAATATGGAGAAGCTTTTCCATGCAGGCTGGATACAATATGATCCTTGACGCCCTCCAACAGGATCCTTCGACATTTCGCCATCTTCTTTTGCCATGCTTCGACTTCAGCAGGATCAGTGGGCTTTTGGACATTCGTATCTACGAACTCCTTCAGACCATTATCTTCTAATATTGCTTCCATGCGATCCTTCCATGCAACATAATTTGAACTGCCTTCAAGAGCATATTCGAGTCGCAAACCGTTGAAAGACATTTTCAACACCGGCACCAAGAAAACAAAACTGCTGCAAAATTTCGAATTCCACCTCAAAGCTCAACCGCTCTAGATCTATGAGAACAAATTATTTCTAGCACAGAGATTGACTGCAAGGGGCATTTACCAGACCTTTCACTTTCCGAAGAAAGATGAATCCGGAGGCTACCTGGCCCGCATGCAGACTCTGTCTACCGAAATAAATTTGTAATCACTGTGATGATCAATCTCTACTTCAATAGCTCCGATACCATGTAGAAATTTGCTGAATAATGATTAATTATCCACCGAGACTATCCTGATCACATACAATTCAAATTTATATGCAACACATAATCTCTTCCACTCAGATCATCAAACATGCGGAAATAAAATCAAGCGATAACACATCAAATCATCATACACATTAACACAGTATGTATGGGGAAAGCTTATAGCTGAAAACCCCACAGCTATTTTGTATATTATAATGGAGAAATCATGTAACAAAATCAGTACAATACTCCTCACAAGTACTCAGTACTTTCTCATGAAGTTACACACAAACTAGCTTGGTTTTGAACAAGTCATTGGTTCAAAACTCACCACTAATTGCCTTGCCTCTATTGCGCAATCATGGCCTGTCTAAATAGAGATCCAAGGTTCGAATCTCCTTGGCTTGACAGCGCAATCATCATGGGCAATTCCTCCAAGTGTGGTGCAAATCTCATGCACAACCGATGTCGCCATTGATAGCTAACTCCACCCTTTCATCTACCTCTTTCACTGGTCTCCACTGAATTGTCCATGCACTGTAGTGAACTGATGTGTTCTTGAGTTGAATAATGAGTTATTAATTAATGAATTAAATAATATTTAATTCACTCCACTCATAACTAGTTGATTAGCTAGTTAAACTAATCTCAACCAGTTCAACTAAATTAAACCGAACACAACTCCACTAGCTGTCTCATTAACTCCACCAAAATTCTGCCACTGAAGTCCTAACTGAAGTCAACCATGCATGTGCTCACCAAACCCTTAGGAATAGCTTAATTCCTCTGTCAGATGCATGAGCCACTTCCAAGGCTCGAACTGAAGTGCTCCAAGAGAGTAAACTGAAGTTTAGAGTCCAAATATTATTAAGGGTAAATAATATTTGACTTCCCTATTTTTAGGATAGGCAGTCTAAAAATAGACTTCGACCTATAGGTCTAAAAATAGAGGTCCATCTATTTTACCAACATGACCAATACTCCAAGAATAACATACTGCAACCCCTGGACCATGCTCCATATGTCTAAAAATAGACATAGTCTAAAAATAGACTTTGCGCCAAAATTTGCCTGCGGGCCCACTTAGTGAAGGCGACTTAATTTCACTAAGCTCCATCATCTTACCGCATTTTCAACACAAAAGGCATCTTTTTTTGGGAAACGTAATTCTAGGAAAATAGGAAAAATAAAGGTGCTTTATGCTGTATCTTCAGGACGGATAGTAATCTGATTATATCCGGAGAAACCGTCCATGAAGGAGAAAATCTCATTACTGGCACACTCGTCAATGATCTGATCGATAAATGGTGTGGGGTAATTATCTTTAGGACATGCTTTATTTAGGTCTCTGAAATCAATGCAAACTCGAATTGTTCCTTGTTTTTTATCTACGGGAATAGGGTTTGAAACCCATTCAGTCAAAGGAACAGGGAAAATGAATCCCGCCTTAAGCAGCTTCTCAACCTTAGCTTTGATAGCTGCTGCCTTCCTAGGATTGATCGGACGAAGCTTTTGCCTCACAGGCTTAAAGTTTTCGTAAGTCTTGATCTCATGCTGGACAATAGATGGATCTATACCAGGCATTTCCTCATAAGACCAAGCGAATATATCCCTATACTCTTTAAAGAGTTCGGTATAAATCTGAATCTCTTCAGGGGAATATTCAACTCCGATGAAGACATTCTCAATAACATTGGGATCCCTGGAAATGTTCACCGGGATAGTTGGAGAAATCACAGCCATGTTCCCTTCAGCATATACCTGTGTTGGTGCTAAAGGGTTCAGGACTGGGCGAACAGGACCAGGAGACGGAGGACTTGGAAAACTCGTTTCAACTTCGCTCAAATCAGGTAAAAAGTAAGACCGATGATGCAAATCATCCCACGGTCTATCTATACCAGTCATAGCTTCCAAGATGGCCTCTTCAGATGGAAGAGTGGTATCAAGGCAATCCTGGGCAGAAGAAGAACTAAGTGTCCAAGCCGGAGCCACATCTCCATCCAACTCTTCCGGTGAAAGAGGAGCTGGGATGGACTCTGCAGAGTCAACAATAGACTGATAAGCAATCTCAGCTGTAGACATTGGAAATTCCATTCCACACTCTTGACCTTCCGCTAATGTGGCGGTAGGGGAAGGTAAGGTCCAAGGGTCCGAAAAATAATGAGTTCTAAAGAACTCTCTTCAAAGAGGAGCCCTGGAGGATGAAATTGCATTTATATGAATCGTAGGAGGTGGAATATCAAAAGTACCCATCAAGGAAGAATACATTCCAACCCCTAAATTCTCAACAGGCGGCTTGGTAT